>JAOEJH020031676.1:0-16895 GCA_025448215.2 Palythoa grandis
TTCCTTTCTTAATGCCCACTGGGGTTTCCTTTGTTTTATTCCCCCAAGCCTCGGACTCAAGCTAGAATTTTAATATACAGCACTTTTGTTGACAGCATTTCACTGTAACAAACGAGATACATTTTTATATTCCACTGTAGAAAAAGATTAAACACAAACAAGTATTGAGAGCTAAACTCCTCTGACTCTAGCTTCTAGTTCTATACAATCGCTCGCGGGCAATCCTGTAATAAAAAAATATGCGATGTATGGAAACCGTTTTATTCGCGACTGGAACAAAGCAACAAAGCAACAAAGCAAGCGACACATGCATAGCAAATAAAACGGTTTCCATATATCTCTACAGTCGCTGAGCAACTTTTTTTCAACGACAGGAGCGATAGCCGTGACGCAAACGATTACATGCATGGAAGCCGGCCTTAATATAGCCCATCACTCTCTGGATTGCATGTCTGCCACGCTGGCTCGCTCATTGTGTATACTCAGCAACGAGCCACTAAAGGACGATGCGGGAATTTTTTATTTTTATTTTGAAAAGTCCACTTAAAAAATTCCGGCGAACCCAATACAATTTTCTTTTTCAATTATACTTTCGGGGCGGCATTTTTGTGTTCCAAAAAATTGTTGAAACAGCTCAATTGTGTGGCCGCTACCGGCTACGTAACAAAAGCCCCAAAGTTCAAAATATCAATACACTCGTGATTTGACGGTCTTTATTGAGTTTGTAACATTATGCAATAAAAAAGTTGATAATTAAATTTTATTTATATACTAATTGCATTCCTAACCATAAGATTCACTTTTTACAAAAGCGTGTTGTTTGTCTTTTATAAATTTTAGAAAAGTTTTTGCAATAAATAAAGTATTTCATGACAAATAAACTTTTATCTTGTGTGTTCAGAAGTGAAAAGTTGCAAGGCTAAACAAATTTGACTAAAGGACCTAAAGTGCTTTGTAGCAATGAAGCAGGTGCTATCTGTCAACAACAACGGAAGTGCAATTGAAAATCTCTTTCGTCATGTAGCACTGTGTTCAGTGTTCAGTGTATGTAATTACGACACCATGCATAACAAAGCGTTTTAAAAATAGTTACGTCCAATTTTTTCCACAACTTTTCTGCTTTTCTAAGCCAACTTTTAGTGATCGAAGAGGTCAGCTCTTCAGCAAAAGTTGCCTTTCAATGAGTTTTCAAAATTCCCGGTTCAAAAAAAAATGTCCACTTTATCGAGTAATTTAAGCATTAACTTAGGGACTCTGTTGAGTAGTTTATACATTTAATGTCAGAATTTTCTGTTATCTAAAGCAAAATTAAATTTCCATGTCTTTCCTGGCCTGCATGGAAAATGATTTCCCAAATTTCCTGTCTTTTCAGCTCTTCTCGCGGCTCGTACGAACGTACGAACCCTTTACAAAAAACCCTTCCTTGAAAACAAGATTCTGCCTTCTAACGTTCCCTTCGGTGTTTTTAAACCAGTTATATTATACAAAAGATCCGTTGACCGAATGAATAACAAATACTAGAATATAATTACTAAGTTTTTGTTTCAAAGTTTGAAAAAGTAAAGCGAGACGGAATTTTGTAGATGCTAATTACGCAAATTACGTTTTCTTTGTAACAGGATTATTTCTGCAATCAACAAGACTGAAAAGAGTCGGCAATTTTTCTATTTCTATATTTTTTGCATTTCCGACACAGTCCGAGTTGTTGACGTCTTTGTTCCTGGCAGCACTTTTTTAAAAAAATTATTTTCCGCGCTTTACACTGTTCAAATGGTGATTTTTCTTATCAAGAAAATAATGTAGTAAAAATAAAAGTGAAGACTGTGGGAAAATCAAAACTTTGGACCGCGGAGGTGGTGGAATGCGTGAAGTATCCCACCATGTTTGGGCAAGTTTGTTCCTGAAATTTCTCAAATATTTTTTGTAAGACAATAAGATTTACTTTCAAAGTTAAAAAAGCAAGTGATTTTTTCCCTTTGTTTTCTACCGGATTTTCTGTCTCAAAACATTGAAATTCTCCTGTGGGTTCTTTCTGGAGCCGATAGGTGGATGCTTGGACAACTATACCCCTCCCCACTCCAGATCTTCTTGATCCATGAACCCCTGCTGTGGTCCAAAGTTTCATAGTGATACTAGTTTATTTTATTTGTTTTATTTATTTTATTTATTTTCTATGCAAGTGTGCCAAAGTGAATAGCTGGCAACTGGACAGTTTTGAAATAATAACGTAGATTAATTAGTTTCCGCTATTGAAAACGGCTCCCGTTTTGAAACAACCGCTCTTGGAGTCCGGCTTAGTCGTCCAAGCGAAACAGCCACACTTTTATTTAGTCATGACCAGGAAAAATGCAAACATTTAAGAAATCATAAATTGTTTCTGGGCTTGTTCTTAGCTCGTTCTTAATGTCGTTCAAATCTGATCTTCAATGCTTTTGTTTAAGAAGCTTATCTTTCCAAATTTCAGCTCGGTACGTTCTTCTTGTAACATAAGAACCGAGCCGTGGTAGATATTTAAAAAAAACATAAGGAAATTTTTTTTTTGAAATTAAACTTTGAACAAAGGTTACACAGACAATTTTAAGCAAAAATGAACGGGGATGGAGGCGTTTCCGCTAAGCACGTATATTTTCGATACGATCTACAAAGAAACAGAGGCGAAGAAATTACTGCAATCTGATTGGCTGAGAGCGTGTCAATTAATTTCAAACAGTGCAATAACAAACACAAACAGTGAAATTTACATGTTATTTGCACTGGTTATCAGCAAACAAAATGGCGGCCTTCAACAACTCGAACAAAAACACAGTTACATGCACAAACAACTGGCTCAGAGTTTTAACAAACTTGTCAACTACGTAGGCCTCCTTGTTTTCGCACCGCGCCGTATTTCTTGCGCGCGTTTCTTTTCTTGAACAAATAGTTTGAATATAATGCACAAGTAATCGATACGGTTTATTCGTGTAAGTTGAGATTTATCAGCACTCGTAAATATTTCAAAGACTAAGTATAAGATTAGTGTTTTTTTTAAAAGGGGAACAGTTCTTACGAAAACAAATAATAAATCAAACAAATTGACACAAAACTTTAAATGGATAAAATTTATTTTTTGAACTTTGCCAATCAGTTCACTTTAAAATAGACTCATTCTATTTTCTCCCGCTATTTTCAGGTGATAGCAATTTTCTTCAGTAAAATATAAAATAGCTTTGTGTCATAGAAAGCTAAAACCGGATAGTGAAAGACAACAAAAATTGGGAAGTTTCAGCGGAAAAATAAACAGCCGTGGGCAAAAAAGAGCAAACGCTTATTGAACTCGGGTTAATTTGGTCGTCCATCGAAGAACTTCGATACTTGTGGTGAGGACTTCCGCTATGGCGAATGAATAAACAAGAAAACATTCTATTTGTATTTGCGAGCACAGACTTTGATTCTTCCCCTCGGGCTCTTCCCGCAATTAGCAGCTGTCTGCACGCATGCTTTCAAAATTAACTCGAGGTTCGACGGCATTCTTTCATATTCAAGTGTGTTTTTTTTCAGTGCTATCGTTTTTTTAAGAAACATTTTTAATTCACCACATGACAAACGAATGAATTTGCTGATGAACTCACGAACGTGACTTAAAATTCGCCCACTAACTGATGACACCAAACAGAATCTAGTTTGGTAAAAACGTTTTCTAAAAGCTTTACAATACAGTGTTCATTTGCACTTTGTTTTATGAAAGATAACACCAAAACAAACTTCGACTCGGTTTCGCTCTTTGATTAAGATATTTTTGGTTTGGCCTAAAGCACTTCCGCAAGAGAAGGGTGTTGATATTTTGGATGTGATCATGGGAGGTTTTTTTTTATCAAGGTAGATCTTCAGAGGTCACGTGCGACAGACACGGGGTCACCCAATTTCCTCTTTTTCCCGCCTTCTCACTTTCGATCTTTGTAAAACGCGGGAAACGCACGCTCATATCATGCCTTTCGTATTCGAAAGTGTGTGAGGTACCTTTGAATTAGTCTTTTTAGTCCCATTATATATCCAAATTATGTGATATGTAATATGCTATGACTTTTAAAACTAAGACAGATATACTATGACATCAGATTTAAACTACGTCGTGTGAGATAGGTCATTTCGGTCAAATTCTGAAAACGATTTCATTTTGTGGTTTGACATTGACCATTCCGAACAAAAAATCCCATGCATTACAACACGCTGCGAACAATAGTATCAGCGGCATTGTTCTCAAACGATTCTTATTGGCCACACTCCAAGTTTAACAAACAGTAAGTGAAAATAAAGTTAAGCAGAACATGGAACCGGCATGTATTGTAACCTTGTAAACTTGAGTGGAGCTCAAAAGACAAAAGCCGTAAGGTAATCGTTTAAAAACTTGTTGCCAAAAGATTTTCGAGAAACAACTTCAACAAGTAATTTATTTGATTTTTCCAGGAACTTTGAGCTATTCATAAACCAAACGCTACTATGTGATTTCAAAGCGAGTTCGGAATTTTAGAAGACGTTTCGAGGTGTGAAATTGACAAAAAGGGCTTTCCTGATATTATGCAACTTGCATAAAAAGCATTTATTGACACCCATTTGAAATTATAAACGCTGGTGCTTTTGTTGTAAAAACCCAAAACTAATCCTGCTTTAAGGCTAATCCTGTTTTTGAAAACATTTTGAGAGCGATACGTGTCCGACATGAAAGGTAGAAGAACGAGCGACCAAACAGCGAAGCCAACCACCACGGTAACCTGCCGCGCATGGTTGATCATGTGCGTACTCAGTAATTCTATTTATGTTGTGTTTTTTATAACACTTGACAGTTACAAAACATTGGCATAAGCTCATAATTTCTTCTTTTCATCCAGCTCTTATTCCTAGCAAAACAAAGTTTTACTACCTTCAATTTAGCTTGCGTATTGATTGAATACCCTTTTCTGAAGTAACGGTAGTGTTAAACGCAGAAAGTAAATGATTTAGAAAGATAAAGATCTGACGAACATGTAGTTGATTTAGGTAACAAACAATCGGATCTGGTAATTTACAACCTGTAAACGGCTAGAATACAGCCAGCTAATTGGTCGATATTCATAACGATTCTTTTCCTGATTGACAGCCAAATCAAGTTTCAAAATAAATAACCACGTGAGTGAATATTTTAACCACACCTATGGGATCTAACAAGGCTTCTGATTGGTTCTTGTAGCATATGCAACAACTGTCATAAGTTCAAAGAGACAAGCGAGAACATGACGGGAGAAGTAGATTGCAAATTTCGCACATGTGCTATGTGATCAATGGAATCCGGTAGTTACCGACTAGTGACCTTATTGTAAATTCCCGGTTTTCGGCATCCTTAAAATCAGATTCAATGCGTTTGGTTGGGGACGTTATGGCAGAGAGCTTGGTTCAGCCTTCAAGATATAATAAATGTCCGTTGTGTCATAGTGACTATGAAAACCTTAAAGTTTTGCCCTGTTTACACACATTCTGTACGAGATGTTTGACGGAAGCTGTTGAAAACGGACGGTTGAGTTGTCCAACTTGTCGAATGGCTGTGCTGCTATCGGAAGACGGAGTAGAAGCTTTGCCGTCCAACATACCAAGTGCAAGTAGCATCTTCGATGTGCTTGTGCCAGACGAAGGAAACTTCAGCCAAAGCTCTAGTTTAATTCGAGCAATGACAATGATACGTGAGTGCAGTAATTGTCGTGAAGGCTCAATGGTGACTTCTCACTGTAAAGATTGTAACGAATTTCTGTGTGATAACTGTGTACGTGCTCACCAGAGAGTTCGGCTAACAAAGGACCACAGAATCGTGTCGTTTATTGAAGAAGCCGGCCTTTTGAGAGGAGAACATGGAATTATATCTCAATCACCTTTGTCAGTTATTTCAACTAGTCCAGTTAGCAGTACGTCAACCATTTCATCCCCGGCCCTAAACACGAGTTCACTGGCTACAGATAAAGTGCCAACTGAAGATTTAGATCGTTGTGAAAGACACGAAAATGAATTTCTGAGGCTATACTGCGAAACGTGCTTTCAGCCGGTGTGCCGCGAGTGTACATTCAAAGAACACAGAAATCACAGCTTTGTGTATTTGAAAGACGCGGTTGAAAACACTAGAAGTTTGGTTTTAAAACTTACTGCCGATGCGCAAGCAGAAGCTGGTAAAGTGGAAGAAGCTATTAATTCTGCCCAAATATTGTCAAAAAAAGTAGAATATAGAGCTCAAGCAGTCAGTAACGAAGTGCGAACTACGATTGGGAGACACATGAAAGCATTGGAAGATCGTGAACGCGAATTGCTGCGGAGGGTTGAGAAGATTCGTCAAGTAAAAGGTAAATCATTGCACTTACAAATTGAAGAACTTAAAACTTTATTGACTAAGTTAGTAAATGTAAGAGAGAACTCTGAGAGAACTTTGGAGTTAGGATCAGAATCAGATCTTTTGGCAGTTAAAAATCGCTTGACCGAGACACTCAACGATTTGCGATCAAAGCGTGGGAAGCTGCAGCTACACGAGGATGACGCCATATTATTCACACCTCCTGATCTAGCTTTGCAAACTGCTATTAGCTCTTTAGGAATTGTTACTAGTAGTACATTTTCTCCTTATTCAGTAGCGACGGGGGAAGGGTTGAGGAGGGGAATTCGTGGTAAGATGGCAATGTTTGTTGTGCAGAGTAAAGACCACCAGGGCGAAAATCGCTGTGTCGGAGGAGACCCCTTGAGAGTTTTAATTCTGGGACCTGATGGTATTTATACTCGTGGTGACGTTACAGATCGTCAGAATGGGACTTATACAGTCTCGTACAGGCCTCAGCTTGAGGGAGAACACGTAATTTCTGTTACCCTGAGAGGACAACATATCCAGGATTCCCCTTTTCGAGTTGTTGTCAAGAAAGGGCGGAACTATATTGGCATAGGGCCAGTGTATCGCTCCTTTGGTTCTGAGGGCGAATCTGATGGTCAACTGTGTAGGCCTTGGGGAGTTTGCTGTGATAAGGATGGAAACAGTATTGTCGCTGATCGCAGCAATAACCGTATCCAAGTCTTTGACAGCTACGGGAATTTCCTTCACAAGTTCGGATCTGCCGGTTCAAGAAACGGTCAGTTTGATAGGCCGGCGGGGGTCACTTGTGATGGAGAAGGACGAATTATTGTAGCTGATAAAGACAACCATCGTGTGCAAATCTTCAAACCTGATGGTACTTTCATTCTTAAATTTGGCGAAAAGGGCAGTAAAAATGGCCAGTTCAGTTATCCATGGGACGTGGCAGTTAATAATGAGGGAAAGATTCTCGTTTCGGACACCCGCAACCATAGAGTACAGTTATTTACCAGTGACGGTCAGTTTATCAATAAGTATGGATTTGAAGGGACACTATGGAAGCATTTCGACTCCCCAAGAGGTGTTGCATTTAACCACGAGGGACACATGGTCGTCACTGATTTCAACAACCATCGTTTACTGGTGATCAGCTCTGATTTTCAGTATGCGCGTTTTCTTGGAACTGAAGGAAGTGGCAACACACAGTTTCTTCGTCCTCAAGGAGTAGCCATTGATCAAGAAGGGAACATCATTGTAGCCGATTCTCGTAACCATCGAATTCAGATATTTCAACCAAATGGAAACTTTCTATGCAAGTTTGGAACACACGGATCTGGTCGCGGGCAATTGGACAGGCCGTCAGGTATATGCATCACACCAGAAGGTCTGATTGTAGCAGTCGATTTTGGCAATAATAGAATTCAAGTATTTTGAAGTATCATTATTTTTGTTAGCTGTAATACCTTATATTTCCATGGCTTACAATAGATTTGAAATTAATTTATTATTTGATTTCATTATGATTTTGCTACTTGGGTCTTACTGAAATAAAAAGAATTGGCTTTATTGAAACCTGATTCAAGTAATAGTGTACTTAAAATGTGACAGTTTTATCGACCGTAACTTTCTTTGCTCAATATTTCTAAAATCATACTTTTAGAAAGTTATTTATGATTTTTTCAAAACCAAGCTTATTTAGTGCAATTCATCCAGAATCGATGTTTTGTGCCAATATAGGATTTGGCCGTGTATGCTCTTTCTGTTATTAAACTAATGATTCATCGACGTTGATTTTTATTGAACTCATCATTTCAAAAGCAAGCTACTCTTTTTTGAAGTAGATTTCATTCCATTTGGAACTGTTTGCCAAAGTTTTTAAATGCAAAGAAAGTTAGTTACGAGAATGCCGAGGTGAAGGAGTTTTTTTTGCAATAATTTTCACTCAATTATCACACACGTGGATCATTCAGAATTCGAGTTGGAGTCCAGAGAAATAAGAATTTTCTCAAATAAACGCCGTTTTTATTTAATCTACAACAAATTTTTCTGATAATTTAAAATTATTTCTGCAAAAGAAGTGAATATTGCGTCTTTCGTTCGCAAAAGGTTGGGAAAACTCGGTTAAACGAAATACTATTTAATTTAGAGTTAAAGAAACCAACAAATCTAGCATTGCTCAAAAGCGCCGCCAAGAATGTGTTGAGAAAAATTTATGAATACACATAGTTTAGATGTACCTTAGAGAATACTTTTTACCTTCGTATAACATAACGAAGTTTTATTTTAGCGTAATGTTGAACTTGGATCTTATCTTCTGCAAGATGTATTTTAATTTTAAAAGAACATTTCGTGGACTTGTTAATGTTATTTAAACTAGTAAATGTAAGTCTCTTTTCGTTGAACAATTACTGAATTAGCTTGGTCATGTAGCAATTTGACTTTCATGAGCTATTGGCTTTGTTTGCGGACTTTGTCTTTGCAAAGTGTATGCGAAGCGGCAAAAGTGTTTTAGTAGCTGTTCCACTGTATTAACTAAATCAATTTTATCAATGATCGCTGGCGAAAAGATAAATTTTATGTTATCACCAGTTAAGAGATTTACTTTTCAATTTAAACATGGCCATTTCGGCAAGATTGCTGCTGGATGTTTGTGTTTATTTTTGACGCAATTTACTTTTGTTGTTTCAAAACTAAGTAATCCAAAAACGACAATTACAATGATTTGCACACCCGTTGCCGTGCTTTAAATTCCAAAAGCGCCGACGTTCTTTATGAAGTACCTTTGGGACTGCGTGAAAGCCAACAAGAGCGGCATGTTTCTTGCAAATTTATTTAGCAGCAGATTCTATACGACCAAAACAAAATTTCGAAAAAAAGTAGATTAGTTGACTGATAAAGTCCGCGTTCTGATATAAAAGAACGTTTTTAAATATACATTACATGATATATTTTATTTAATAGGGGTTTTTTCTACTATAAATAATTAACAATTCTCATTACTTTTGTTCACGTTCTCTAGTGAAACTTTCCTAATTCATTAGTAATTATTCTAACTTACTGAACATCTTTTTGACGTTCTGTTAAGTGGTTGCTCAATATGAGCACAAATATGACAAAGTACTTTTCATGCTTGATTCACAATATTAACAACTACATCAGCAAGAACAGAAGATCAGTGAATTTAAATTTTCTAACCAGTACCAGTACGAACTGCAAACATTAGAGTAACTTAAACATGTAGAAGATTTTCAGATGAATCATATTTCGCATCTTCTTTGCATTTAATGCAAGTAGCTGCAAAGCAGAAATTTTTCAACTTGAAAGTTCTCAAAGCACTTGACGTTTTGTTGTCCTGTTAGAAATTGAAGTATGCATTCACACGTGCATCAATATGATTGATATCATCATTCTCGTATGTAAGTTTCAATGTTTCTTAGGTTTTGTTCCAATTATTCTTAGCAACAATAACATATCTTTCTAGTTCGTTTTTTCTAAGAAATCTTTATTGTTACAAGTGATATTGAGCATTTCTGTCTCTATATTGTGTATTCGTTTCTTTAAGGGCAGTGACAATATAATTTCTAGTTCTTCATTACAAATTATTCCTTTAATTAAACTGTTCATCATTGTCTCTTAAATACCAGCTGAAAGTGTGTTACTGTTGCTTAGGATTTTTCCTATTTTTAATTATAGTTTTATTCTAAATGTAAGTAAAGAATATCTTGTTAAATAGGGAATTAAATGCAAATTAACTACATTAGGTAATTGAAGATGCAAACAGAATACTTCCCGTTAAAGCTGTGCAAGCTTCATGCTATTTCTTATATTTCTAAAAACTATTAATTAATCTCAAAAACTTATTTGAATCTTTAAGTTTTTCTTCAAATATGACTGATAACTCTCTATTCACTGTTTTTTCCAATCCAGTTTTGAATGGGTCTTATCTCTGTTGCATCATTAAAAATTTATTTAAGAATGGACTGAGTTTTTATCCATTGGTTAGTAATATATTGAATGCAGTGAATTGCAAAATGCATAATTTTTCCAATAAAATAAAGTTGTATTTTACAAAGTGGTAGACTTTTCATCTTGCTCTACTGTGTCATCGGTATTTATGTGATACAATTATTGTTGTTTGACAGTAACATGACTCGAATTAATTGTCCTGTTAAGGCCAAAGTCACATAAACCAAGTATACATCCCTTGATGTGGTGGTTTAAAACTTATAAAGTGACCGTTCATTCTGCTAATCTTCAAGAATGGATTTGGTAATTATTTAGACTTAAACAAATCAAAGTCAGAAATTTGACCAAAACTTAGAAACTTCTGCCTTTAAAAACTCAACAAGGAAAAGGGTTTACTTAATACTATATCCAGGTAGTGTTTAGTTATCTATCTGTAGCCATTTGTGCTAATGGCGGACAAAATGTAATAAGGTAGTAGTTTATAACAGTGGAAGTTCTGTGAGAGTTTTCTTAAAGGTAATTTTGTTTCATCACTGAATTATGTATTTTCTGAATTTGGTTAACAAGTGATGAGATCTATCCCACCTGATGAGTCACAGAATTGAGTTTTCTAATCAGTTCACAGCTCAGTGAGATATTTTTTTGCGTTTGTGTTTGTGTTAAAGGTCACAAGTTGACCATAACGAAGCTGCACAAGAACTCTTCCTATGTCTTCAGGTTTTGTTTTCATTTTTGTCATTTTTGGCTCAACTAAGGGTGTTTCTAATTCTACATGTTGCTATTTATATTCGGATCCGTTTGAACTGCAGGGAAGGAAAGGGAGTCCAACTTTTTAATTACAAAGCTGAAGGAGTTTGTACTTTGTCTTGACAAGAACAAATAATATGGTTAGACACTGGAAAAAGAATAGAAGTTTTGTAGATAACATACAGAAATAAGTAAACAGGCAACAAACACAATACAGATTTTGAAATGGTTTTAAAGGGGTAAAATAACAAAAGAGTGGATTCTTTTTCTAACTGGATAATCGGTTATACATTCATTGATCTCTTTACACATATTAATTAAGTTTGTAGTAAGTATCAGAAACCAAAGACCAATTTTAATGAAGATGTGTGGTTTTGGTGTTAAATGGATAACTACTTTCTGTAAAATTGGCATTTCTTTACTCTGACCAGTGAACTCTTAGGGATGAGGTAAGCAAAAAGTATTTATTGGGAAAAAAGTCTCTCAGATAAAGAAATCTTTGAAGAATCAAATCAAAGCATAGCATGTTTTGGTTTCCACGGTCAATCAGAGCCGTCCTAGCATTGAAGTCATGTGTAAGCTGCTCGGAAATCTTTGAAGTTGCTGTGACCTTGCCACATGTACAGTGTTTTCCTTAAGACAAATTGAAATGCTTAAGATATTTGAGTGGTTTAAAGTGCTCAACACATTTATTTAGTTTCTGTAATTTGTCTATTGTTAGCAACTGATCAAAACAATGGGCATCATTGTATTTAAGTTACTCTATACTCACGTCATGCAAGACTTACAACAGACTACACACAGTCTAGACTTGTCTGAAATGGAAAGCTGCATCATTGAGCAAAGAAAAATGTAGAAGCATTTTAAAGTAAGTCAGATTTCTCATTTTAAAGCACTAAAGTCACTTGTTTGTGCTTCTAAAGTTCCTAGTTTATCAGAATTTTTCCACTATTAATTGTTCTTCAAGAGAAACAAGAGAACTTGTCAAATAAGTTAAATCAGTTGGTAAAAGAAGGTCAAAAGGTCAAGGCCTAAGTACCCCCATAACAAATATATAACATGTTTTGAATTTCTTTCCTCCTAATTTGAGACAATTAGTAAATGTTATACACGCAAAAGACTGGTTCTATTAATATCGATGACGTATTCCTTCTAGCAAGGATCTGCAGTGATTGCATAATCGAATTTGGTGTCTGGAATAAGAAAATGCTGTTTCTGTCTTGTGTGTGTTACACGTTTTAAGGGAAGAATACTCCCTGACGACCAATTCAAACAACAGTAATTGTAGTGTACATGTTTACAAGTTTTAAAATGCTATTCAAATTGAAATATGTACACGAAGCACATAGTATTTTAGATTTTTGCCTTAGGGCAAAAGTTCGAACTTCTAGAAAAAAATTCCAGTTACGAAGAACATGCTTTTGGTGAAGTTTCTCAGCATATGTGTGTTGACAATAGACAAATATAGAAATGTCACCACCCTTATAAAACTGTTTTTCTAATGCAAGCTTTTACTCCTTTCATTTCACCAAGGGGGGCTAAAAAAATTACAACCTTGTTGAGTTAAGGAGACAAATTGTTGCAGGGCAAAACCATTTTTTTCCAAAGAGGCCTCGGATAAGCAAAAACTTGCAGTAAAAATGATGTTTTACTGATGTGTCTAAGTTTTTTTTATGTGATTAGAAGGACAGTTGATTCTTTGAGACAGGAATTTTTTTTTCAACAGGAGCACATCACTAGAAGCATTTAACTTTCCCTCTTCACATTAGAGTAGCAGACAAAACAATTCTTAGGTTTTAATTCATGTGCAAAGGGGTACTTAAGATATTTCTGGGTTGGTATGTGCTGCTGGAACCCTTAGCCTATAGACCTTTGTCATAAATGGCGGCAATCTTAATATTCTTTTGTCTACATACAAATTATCCCAACTAGCCTCATTTGGGGTAACATATTCTTTTGAAAGTTTAGCTCAAGAATGAGGCTAGTTGGGCTAATTTGAATGTAGACAAAAGAATATTAAAATCGGCCCCATTTAATGACAAAGGCCTATACCAGAGCTAGTTCAGCTGAATTTTGCTTCCCTACACTAGAGTCAACTGCTCAAATTCCCCCTATCCTAGAACTGCTGTTTTCCAGAAACTACTGGGGTCACTAGCACAGTCTAGCCACAGTCTATTTTTTTTATATTTTTGAGTGGCAATAACTAGTTTCCTTAGTCTTGATAAAAATTTTAAACCAACTGGTCAGTTTGGTGAAAAACGATTCCCTAGACTAGACCCAAACACTGAATTATATGCCCTAGATCTTGGAGTAAACTGCTTGAAAATCATACCCTTCACAGCGGCACATATCTATATAGCCCATATGTGGCAGTATCCCCCGGGCTCTGGGGGGGACAACATTGGCTAATTACATCTGGCATTGTGGAAAGTGCTCGTAAGGGACTGCATTTACTATATTTTAGTCTTCCTTGAATCCCACTGAAAATGTTAATA
Organism: Palythoa grandis; assembly: GCA_025448215.2. NCBI lineage: Eukaryota > Metazoa > Cnidaria > Anthozoa > Zoantharia > Sphenopidae > Palythoa > Palythoa grandis. The sequence continues at coordinate 13,540 of JAOEJH020031676.1, forward strand.
AATCCTGACTAAAGATTTAGAAAAGCTATTTAGAGCAAAAAAAAACTAGCATTAAGTAAAATATTGGGACAGTCTCAATGCACAGGAAACTTCCTGCACTGCCATCCTGTGCACGTTTGTCACTACATAAAAAGATTACGCTTTGGATCAATTTCAGTATGTCGGTAAGTACTCACCCACCCCTCCCAAGGGTTGAGAGTAGACTTCATGAGGTTGGGGTAAACTTTAACTTTAGGGGAGGGGTATTTGAGTTTCAGAAACCAACTTACACCAATCCAATCCTTGTTTATACATTTTGCCTCATTTTAGTATATATGCCATGGTTGCTAGTAGACCATTTTCGGATTTGCAGTTACCACAGACTACAGTGACAATGGATTCATTTTGTACAGTGTTAGCCTCCGTCTGAAGTTAAATATTCCTAAATGCCAATGTAGTTTTACACTACTTACAACTGTGTGTTTGTTGGAGGTGTGACTTCTCACTCTGTCTCTTAATCCTAAATGCCAATGTAGTTTTACACTACTTACAACTGTGTGTATTGTTGGAGGTGTAACTTCTCACTCTCTCTCTCACTATTATTTCTGAATATTTAACACAAAAACGACGCTAACCCTGCATAAAATGAACCTGCAGTCATTTAAATCAGCGGCAACTAAGGATTTGAAAATGGTTTATTGAGCTCTGAACATCAGAAAGATTAAGTACTGAAAGAGCTTCATTGGAAAAAATGATATCAAATATGTTTTAAGAATACCTTTTCTGTGATGCATTTTTTAAAAAAAATACATCTGACAAAGACTGTTTTACAAAGCCTTTTCAAAACTTTCTCATCATATCATCACTGCATGGCTCCTCAATAAGCTACCCAACCACTTAGTGTGTTTTAAAAACTGGTGTCTTTGAAAAGGGGCATGTCCCCCTTCCCCTTATTTGATATGATTTACAGAATTTTAAACCAAAAGTACAGCCAAAGATTGATTCATTTATTACTAACAAGTTTATTTGCAACTGTTCTTTAAATTAATAGCCAACCTTCTGGTGATTAAATTTCAAGTTAAAAAATATAGTCTTGGAGCAAGCTTATCAAATACAGGATAACCAACTAGCTAAATAAATAGACAAAGTTAACTAGAAATTTCTCTATACAGTACAATCTGGTTTAACATTTGGCCAAAGGCCTTTTGACTGTTAATTCAGTCCTCCTCAGCGGCACAACGAAAATATTCCAGTGGCAGCGACCATAATTATATACCTGAGAAAACTAACAAGGAATTATGGGAGGCCTGTGCATAGTGGGCAGGGATCCACCCTATTTAGCCCCAGGGGCTCAGCCATCGTAAGTTCAATAATAATATTTCCAAAAAGACCTCCTCAGGCATTAGCGCCTTGAAATGTGTGAGACCATTCTTAAACCAAGACACAGCAGCTAAAATTTACAAGGCCTTGATCGAGCCTTATTTTAAGTAGTGTTTGGGATCAGGCCTCAGTCAACACCTGAGTAACAAGTTACAAAAATTACAGAAGCAAGCTGCAAGAATAGTCACAAAATCTAGCTATGGTGTCAGTGCCGTTCCTATTTTTGACATGCTTGGCAGGGACAGGGTCTCAGTTAGTTGAACAAAGCAAAAGGCGGTTACGACGTACAAGACCCTTAATAATCAAATGCGTTTATATCTGCAGAATATGTTCTCTAGTTGCAAATTGCCCTATAATATCCGGAATTCAGAGAACATGTTGCAGGTAACCAAACCAAGAACCAACTATATGAAGCGCAGCTTTGGGTACTCTGGGGCCGAGTGTGTCACTGATGTTCTTACCACAGTTTGACATCCTCTGTGATCTATTACTGAACAGACGCACAGGCAACATGGAGTCTATTTGTTTTATATAATAAACAATTAAAGTTTGTAACGGTGACGTCAATTGTGCGTCTGTCCTCTAATAGATCATAGGCGAACGAATCAAAATGGGAGAATAACTTGGTTTATTATATAAAGATATATATCTCAGCTTCTTTTCAGTGTAACTTTCTATACCAAATTAGCCTTTAATTGTTGTTTTGCCACTCTATTGTTTACCTTTCTCTTTTTTTCCCAACACGAGTTCTTTTGTTTGCAAATGATAAATGGGAGAATAACTTGGGTTATTATATAAATTAACATAGATCATGTGTAAGTCAATCATGTTTTATTGTTGCCCTTAACTACACTGAGAATCACTGCACAGCACTGAAAGTTCATTTAATTTTTTAATGGCCCTGAGTTTCACATCAAAATTAAGGTGTAGTTAATCAAGTGGGAAAAAGCCTAAACCAAAAGCTAACATATAAGCAATTATTATCCATTCCCACTTTGCAGCTCTGCTTTCAACTGACTTCTCTCAATATGCTATTTTAATCCAACAATATAAATTCTATGTTCAGATTGTAATGAAAATATGTGACTCAAGATAACAACATTGATCTTTTAAACTTTAAGATGTCATTTAATAGGCCCTTTGCAGCTAGAGGTCACATGGTACAAAATGCTCCATACTGGAACACAAAAGAATGCGTAAGAGTACTAGTCCAAAACAAAACAAAATATAATTATTTAACTAGAAAAGTGTGATTTTTCTTTGTTTTACATTTTCCAGTGGAGTCTTGCAACATACTTTTGCATTTCTGTTGGCATATTTTGTACCATGTGACCTCTGGCTGTAAATGGCCTATTCCATAATGGAAATTGAAGGGCTATTTATCAACTGCTCAAAGTTTAGATTGAAAATATTAATAGAAGTGCCGTATTAGGGGATAGTAAGGATTTTTTAAGCTGCTTATCCCCAACCAGGAAAAAAAATGCTCTTAACCTAAATACCCTGTTGTCACGTATACTAAGAATGTTGCAACTTTTGTAACAGCGGTTGATATCCTACCAAGTGCCCTTTCATTTTGCTTCTCTCAAAAAGTGATTCTGTCAGTAAATTTTTGACAAGTTAATTCAAATGTTGAGACTTTTAAAAGTTTGGAATGAAATTTTGACCCTCAAAATTTAAGTAGCAAAAGGGCTAACTGGCCTTTTTAAGCATCAAATTGCCTAGGAGAATTTTTCTTCAATTAATGCTCATGTGATTTCATTAGCCTTTGAAAAATAGACTCATACTCTTTTCTGAAGAATTGTACTTCCTTCTTTATTTGATTAGTACATACACTGAACTTATAGTCCAAATTGAATGAATTACAAGATAATAGTCATCATGAAATCTGTAAAAAATGCAAGGTTTAGGCTAAAAAAACCCGTGTGGTTCTGGTTACATTGATAAAAAGATAGGATAGAGTGTAGGTGTAAACTTTTTACTTTTTGAAAAAACTTGAT
>JAOEJH020031677.1:0-10778 GCA_025448215.2 Palythoa grandis
TCTCCATTTGTGCGATGCCTGATGTTTACTCCGTCTTCAGGAGGCAGGTTCTTGGTAGCATGTCTTACCACGAAGGCAAAAAACAGAACGAACAAAGATGGTGCCAGGATGCAGCCTTGGCGTCGGACACCATCAGCGGAATCAGTGGGGTCAAGACCAGTTGTCCTGCGGCCAGAGACCAGTTTGATGCCTTCAAACACCTTCTTGGTATTGTGCTGTTTTACAGCTTCTTCAATCTCATTGGCTTTGTCGGACCACCATGCATTTTTCATTTGCCGTATGACACGCTGGCATTTGTTCCGTGCCTCTCTGTAGCGTGCTCTGTTTGCCGATGTCTCTGTCTGCATGACAACTTTGAAAGCAGCATGCTTGTCTGAGAGGAGGGTCTGGATCTCATCATCATTTTCGTCGAACCAGTCAGTTAATTCAGTGCAATTTACTCACAGAATTGTCGCTTTTGATTGGCTTATAAGCAATAGGGTTTGGTAAGAACGAATCAAATCATTTGTTTTGGTGGCGTGACGCGCAATGATCAAAGTTCAAGGTTCATTCTTCTTTTATTTTACCGGCAGAGTTTTGCAGGTATCCACAACAGAATTTGCTCTGTAATTGTTATGTATGTTATTAAAAAGTAATTACACGACTTTTCTCGTTCAATCTGGAAATAATTTGCACTTGCGTGTTTTTCAAAAAGCTCAAACTGCATTCGCCCTATGGGATCATCCAATTTTGATTCTTTTTGAAAAACGCACTCATAGTCATGCAAATTATTTCCAAATTGAGCTCGAAGTCGTGTGATTACTTATACAAAGTGGAGGCAAAACGTACATAAGCCAGTTTTCAAAGCAGTGCAAAAAGAGTTAATTCAGAGCAAAACCCTTCAAACGCCCGATTGTTTACATTCCCGTTTTTTTCGGCTCTATAGTATCAACGTGACGTTAAATCAAAAATGGCATGCACGCAGTGTAGAAGATCTTTTTTAAACTCTTCAACGCCGCTTGACCGCACTACTGAATTTCGGCGGAGATAGAAAAGAATGTTGATAAGCGCGCACGTTCTGCGTGATTGCATCACGGAATTAAGAAACTGAAGATTGCTTATATGTTAATGTAAAATGATAATAAAAACGAATTTGTGCTCCTAGGTACACGGAGTCGACTAGCAAAGATTGACGATGTAGCGTTACAGCTAGACTTTCCGTGATGACGAAAAGGCCGCTATCTAGAACCGAGCCTCTTTTTAAGGTCTTCATCCATTCAAATCATATTTTCTCCAAAATCAAACTTTTGAGAAAGTGACTATCAATTTCTAAAAGCTAAAGGCTGACCAGAAAATTCTTAGAGACGTTTCAGACATGATGTTGACCAAGATTTTACAAAATAGTAATTAACAAATAGATTCCATGTTGCCGTGCGTTTGTTCAGTAATAGACCACAGATGACGTCAAACTGTGGTAAGAACAAAAAAGTGGCGCACGAGGCGATAGCCACTGAACATTTATGTATTATACACCACTGTCCCACTGAACATTTATGTATTATGCACGTCTGTCCAACTGAACTCTTATCTATTATACCCGATTGTCCCACTGAACATTTATGTATTATACACTTCTGTCCCACTGAACTCTTGTCTATTGTACACTATCGTCCCACTGAACATTTGTGTATTATACACGTCTGTCCCACTAAACTCTTTTCTATTGTACATTATTGTCCCACTGAACATTTATGTATTATACACGTTTGTCCCACTGAACTCTTATCTATTATAATACACCACTGTCCCACTGAATATTTATGTATTATACACTTGTGCCCCACTGAACTCTTATCTATTGTACACCATTGTCCCACTGAACATTTTTAAATGTCCTTAAAAGTATCATACACTTCTGTCCCACTGAACTCTTGTCTATTATACACTATTGTCCCACTGAATATTTGTCTATTTTACACTGTTGTCCTGTAACTAGTGATATCTACATGTATTTAGATTTCTTTCCCAGTTAACATGTCAGTTGTACATACTTTACAGTACATCTTCAGCATTCAGTTAAGGATTTCTTTATTCCAAGTTATAAGTACAGAAATAGGTTATTAGCATTCGTTGACAACCATAAAACATTGTAAAAACCTGTCTAGTATGTTAAAGCCTGCTGGTGCTTCAGATGTAAGAACCAGTTACTCAGATAAAAGAATAAGGTGATTTGGACGTAAAAACCATGTAATTCGAATGTAACAACCAGGTGATTCCATAAGAACCAGGTGAGTCCAATGTAAGAACCTGGTGAGTTCAATGTAACAACCTGGTGACTCCGACATACAAACCAGGTGAGTCCAATGTAAGAACCTGGTGGGTTCAATGTAACAACCTGGTGACTCCGACATACAAACCAGGTGAGTCCAATGTAAGAACCTGGTGAGTTCAATGTAACAACCTGGTGACTCCGACATACAAACCAGGTGAGTCCAATGTAAGAACCTGGTGAGTTCAATGTAACAACCTGGTGACTCCGACATACAAACCAGGTGAGTCCAATGTAAGAACCTGGTGACTGCAATGTAAGAACCTGGTGACTGACATACGAACCAGGTGAATCCAATGTAAGAACCAGGTGAGTCCAATATAAGAACCAGGTGAGTCCAATGTAAGAACCTGGTGACTGCAATGTAAGAACCTGGTGACTCAGACATATAAACCAGGTGGGCCCAATGTAAAAACCTGGTGACTCCAATGTAAGAGCCAGGTGAGTCTAATGTAAGAACCTGGTGACTCCGACATATGAACCAGGTAAGTCCAATGTAAGAACCTAGTGACTCTGATGTAAGAACCGGGTGAGTCCAATGTAAGAACCTGTTGAGTCCAATATAAGAACCAAGTGAGTCCAACGTAATCAATCAATCAATCAATCAATCAATCAATAATTTATTTAAACACGTTCGCCCAGGAGCTAGGAAGCTCGTTCAAAATACGAACGTGTGTTACAACTAAATGTGAAGAACCATAACGTAAGAACCACGCGAGTCCAATGTAAGAACCTGATGACTCTGACATACGAATCAGGTGAGTCCAATGTAAGAACCTGGTGAGTCCAATGTAAGAACCAGATGAGTCCAATCTAAGAACTTGGTGACTCCAATGTAAGAACCTGGTGACTGACATACGAACCAGGTGAATCCAATGTAAGAACCAGGTGAGTCCAATATAAGAACCAGGTGAGTCCAATGCAAGAACCTGGTGACTCCAATGTAAGAACCTGGTGACTCCAACCTACGAACCAGGTGAGTCCAATGTAAGAACCTGGTGACTCCAATGTAAGAACCAGGTGAGTCCAATCTAAGATCCAGGTGAGTCCAATGTAAGAACATGGTGACTCTAACATACGAACCAGGTGAGTCCAATGTAAGAACCTGGTGACTCCAATGTAAGAACCAGGTGAGTCCAATCTAAGATCCAGGTGAGTCCAATGTAAGAACCTGGTGACTCCAATCTAAGAACCAGATGACTCCAATCTAAGAACCACGCAACTCCGTAGTAAGAACCTGGTGACTCAGATGTAAAAACCTGGTGACTCAAATGTACTAACCACGTGACTCCGATGTAAGAACCTGGTGACTCCGATGTAAGAATCTAGGCCGGTTTGTTCAAAGGCTTGTTAACTTTAACCCTGGGTTAAGCAAAAATTCAAACAGCAAAGAAAAGATTTACACTTCTTATAAAATACAGGAAGCTCTTGTTAATTGCAAAATTGTAGCTCACAACAGTGTTTATAAGTTTGGAAACAAGAACATAGATTAAAAATTTAACAACTGGGCCCAAGTGATTCTGATGTAAAAACAAGGTGACTCAAATGTAAGAACCAGGTGACTCCGAAGTAAGAACCTGACGACTTCGAGGTCAGAACCTGGTAACTCCACTGTAAGAACCAGGTGACTCTGATGTAAGAACCTGGGATGGAAGAATCTGTTAACTCAAATGTAAGAACCTGTTGACTTTGGTGTACGAATCTGGTAATGCTGATGCAAGAACAAGAGTGTCAAATGTAATAATGTGTTTTTTGTTTTTGGTTGTCTGCTTTACAAGGATATAAATTTAAACATTTTGTTGTTCGTGAGCTTCAGCTTGGGAAATGGAGTCTTCTTCCAGGCGGTCATAATCTGTAATACTGCTTCTTGCTAGGGCTGTGGGCTTCAGGTTGTATACTACCAACCCAATAATGACCAAGGTGAAGGCAACGAAATATAATATTGAGAACTGCAACACAAACAAAAATTGCCTCATTTTTTTTGGACAAACAGCAATTTTAAGTATTTTAATTAACTAATTGTATATGTGGAGGGTTTAACAATTACATGTATACATTTTGTATACATTTCAAAGACTAGACTAGTCCCAAATTACCACTGTAAAAAGTATACATTTTGATATAAACATTTGGTGCAAAAAATGCATGCTTTTTGTATAGTTAATTTTACCGAGGGCAACCAAAGTGTTGTTCTTGAGCAAGTCACTTTATACCCGACTTGGTCTAGTCAATTCAGCTAAATAAAATGAGTACTAGCTATGGATTAGTATTCACTCCAAGCAGGTTCAGAAAATGAAAAAACACTGACAATGTAATGCCAAAGACCAGACTGCATCGCACTGCTAATAATGTGGTGTAAGAATTAAATTGGAAAGCGTTATGGATGTATGAATATACAGCACTGTAAATGGCTACTAAAATGATATCATACTCGGTAATATTAAACTACTGATAAAAAAAGCTGACTGCTTTCAAAAAGCAACAAAAATTTTCTTTTCACATAAGAAAATATCAATTTTTCGTTTAGCATAAACAACTTTAGCCACAATTCTTTTCTTGCCTCATCCCAAGTCGAAACGTTTTGTTCAGATCTTTCTTTTCTCAACAGTTTTCCAAGTTGTTATGAGATTCAAACAACGAATTCTGGTAGTATATCTCTTAGATGATTAAAAAGTATTTCATCGACAATTTTTAGGTATTTTTGACAAAAGTAGTAACACTTTATTTTCATATACATTCTGATAACTAAACAACCAGCAAGTTAGCTAGAAGCCAGAGGAATGAGGGTGGGAGTAGTAACCCTACTCAACAAAAAATTACGAGACTGTCTCACCAATTACAAATTTGTGATGGCTGCCTATTAAATATAGTCATAAAAAGCACACTTTGCAACACACAAACCTTGTAATGAAACAAAAATAAGCCAACCAGAAGACTGTAAAGGTCAGCCGTGAGTAAGGACAAGTTCACCACAGTTGCACTGCTCATCTTCATCACTATTGGCATAACACTGTACAGTAGGAATAGAACCAATCCAAATCCTATCAACAGCAAAACTGCCGCCAAGAAAGCAACGGAGAGTAATAAGGCATTAATCGCTCATTTTCAGAGAAAGGACTAATATGTTTTTAGAGATAAGGACGATCAGTCTCTGAATGTGATCCCGCTAACTAGAGGACTCCTCATCTTTGAAAATGATCCTCCTTACTAGAGAATTCCATATCACTTAACATGATTTCACTACCTACAGCACTGCAGTTGATCACTGAACATGATCCAAATGACTACAGACCTCCAGATCATCACTGAAGACAATCCCACTGACTAAAAAGACTAAAACTGACTACAGGGCATCATATCACTGAACATGAACCCACTGACAACAGAGCTAGAGATCACTGAACATAATCCCACTGACTAAATGGCATCAGATCACTTAACATGATCCCACTGACTACATGGCATCACATCACTCAACATGATGGCATCACATCACTCAACATGATGACATCACATCACTCAACATGATCCCACTGACTACTGAGCATAAAATCACTGAACATAATCCCACTGACTACATGGCATCAGATCACTTAACATGATCCCACTGACTACATGGCATAACATCACTCAACATGATGGCATCACATCACTCAACATAATCCCACTGACTACAGAGCTCCAGATCACTGAAAATGATCTCACTGAGTACAGAGTTGCAGATCACTGAACATGTTCCCAGTGACTACAGAGCTTCTGATCACTGAAAATGACCCCACTGACTACATGGCATTAGATTACTGAAAATGATCACACTGAGTACAGAGCCCCAAATCACTGAACATGATCCTGCTGACTACAGAGCTTCAGTTCGATGAACATGATCCACTGACTACATGGAATAAGATCACTTAACATGATCCCACTGGTAATAGAGCTCGGCAGATCACTGAGTATGATTCCACTGACTACAGAGCTTCAGACCACTGAACATGATCCCACTAACTACATGGCATCACATCACTCAACATGATCCCACTGACTACATGGCATCAGATTGCTCAACAGGATCCCAGTGACTGCAGAGTTCCAAATCACTGAACATGATCGCACCGAGTACAGGGCATCAGATCACTTAACATGATCCCACTAACAACATGGCATCAGATCACTTAACATAATCCCACTGGCAACATGGCATCAGATCACTTAACATGATCCCACTGACTACATTGCTCCAGATCACTGAACATTGATCCCACTAACTACATGGCATTACATCACTCAACATGATCCCTCTGACTACAGGGCATCAGATCACTCAACATGATCCCACTAACTACATAGCTTCAGATCACTGAAAATGATCCCACTGACTACAGAGCATCAGATCACTGGATACAGTGTATGATCCCACTAACTACATGGCAGTATATCACTCAAGATGATCCAACTCAACATGATGCCACTGTCTACAGAGCTCCAGATCAATGAACATGATCCCGCTAACGACATGGTATTACATCACTCAACATAATCCAACTAACTCACTGAGTGCAGGGCATCAGATCACTTAATATGATCCCACTGACTATATGGCATCAGATCATTCAACATGAACCCACTGACTACAGAGCTCGAGATCACTGATTATGATCCCACTGACTAAACTGACTACAGAGCTTCAGATCACTGAACATGATTCCACTGACTAAAGTGCATCGGATAACTGAACACGATCCCACTGACCGCAGAGCTCCAGATCACTGAACATGATTCCACTGACTACAGAGCTCCAGTTAACTGAACACGATTCCACTGATTACAGAGCTCCAGGTTACTGAACATAATCCCATTGACTACACTGACTACAGAGCTTTTTTCTTTTTCTTGCTTTTTTACTCACCTCAAGATTTGAATTTGTGACCTCTGGAACTGAAGTTCATCCCCACTTCCAGTATTACACACAAGCAAACGATGCAAACTCAGACATATTTCTTTAGTATATTCCTTATTTTAAGTCCTACATCTCTCTATTTGAACAATGTCTATGAAATATAGCACCAGTTCAAGTAATATAACTGTACCAATCAATCAAGATTGAACTCGTAACCTCTGGAATCTGAAGTCCACCTCCATCTCCTCTAATTTACCACACCAATCAGGCACATTTAATAATAATAATAAAGAACATTTCTATAGCATTTTCTATATTTTAGGTCCTTGATCCCTCTCTTTGACACAATAACTATTGTACTAGTTCAGAAAAAAATTCTAACAGAGGTCAAACTTGAAGTACAAAAAATACATGTTGAAGAATGGTGGCCATCCAACTGGATTGTGTTATATCTGGCTGAAGATTTTTTAAAGACTTTCAAATCTGCTAATTGTGTAACCATATATGTAAAGATTAATTCCTCATTCACCAAAATACAATCCTCTTACCGATACAGTTACTTACCACTTTCATAGTTCCACTCTGTTTCATACAAAACTTTTCTTTCAAGAATGGTACTATAAACATCAATTTTAAAACACAGAGTGAGTGTTTTACAAACGTTTTAAACTTTGCAAATAGGAACTTGCTTTTTTAGTTAAAACAGGTTAAAGCTCATCTGTGCTGAGCATCTGGCTAAAATAATAATTATGGTCAGTGCTTCATAAGATATGTATATATAAGACGTTGTATGGCCATGGTGTAGTGCTCTACCAACAGAGCTACAAAGCCACATGTAGGGATCAGGTCAATTTTAGTGGGTCTATTAATGCTTCTTAAAGTTGAATAACAATTATTGTGACAGATTTTGTACTGCGGTTATATACAATGATATAATGTGGTTATAAACACAATTTAAGTAATTGCGAAAGAGAATGCTGAAAAAATTTAAGCTCCAGTGGGATTTGAACCTGTGACCTCTGCGATACTGATGCAGTGCTCTACCAACTGAACTACAAAGTCACATCTGTTGGGAGCAGGTCAATTTTAGTGGGCCTGTCAATGCCACTTAAAGTTGAACAACCATTGTAATTGATTTTTTACCGCAGTTATAATCATTGACATCACGATACGATCTTCACGGTTATACACATAATTTAGGTTATTTTAAAAGAGGTCTGCGATACCGGTGCATTGCAAAACCTGTCACAATAATTGTTATTCTACTTTAAATGGCATTGATGGATCGACCTGGCACTAAAATTGACCTGCTCCCAACAGATGTGGCTTCATAGCTCAGTTGGTAGAGCACAGCATCAGTATTGCAGAGGTCTTGGGTTCGAATGCTGTTGAAAGTCTGAATTTTTCAGGCTTCTCTTTTGCAATTACTTAAATTGCATTTATAACTGTGAAGATTGTATCATAACGTCATTGTTTATAACCATGGTACAAAATCTGTCACAAAAATTCACACTGTTACTTTTATGAAATTCTCATTTCAGCTGGCAGACAGTCACTTTGCCATCTGAGCAGGATATATATGGTGTGGTCATGGATTATGTGGGGTATGTTACCTAAATTAAATACTTCGAACATGTGGTTTTAATATTTGATCTCTGTGAGAACAACTGTAAGCTAAAAACAACTGATTTACACTCAAAAACAAGAATATAAATATTTGTAAATTATGAATACAAAATAAAATTTATGCCTGCATGAAAAATACATCATTATCTGTCACCCTGTACTGAGCACTTTGAACAAAAGAAATGAGCTTGTTTCCTCTTATCGACCTATATGAAAGCACCTTTTGTGTAAACAATAGTATTTCTTTAAATTTTATTCCCTAACCGGCTATTCCCTAAGTGAGTTATATATTGATTTCATATTTTGTATCTATAATTTATAATTTACAATTTATATTCTTGCTGTTGAGTATAAATTTAGTTGCCTGATTAGTACAGTCTACATCATACGAAACAAGCCTGTGAAGATGTATTGACCAGATTGATTAAATGTTTATTTGTATAATTTTTTTTCTTCTGTCTGCCAGCATTAAGCACTATAACCACATGCTCCTAACTATCTAACTAGTTTAAATAATGTATTGATACAAAATCATACATATAATAGTTATGAAACTAATTTTTATTTAAACTGTGTGCTTAAATTTAGCCTTGACAATGAGAGATAAACAATTGACTAAATGGTTTATCTATTTAATATTTATATCATTAAATTGAAACACATTTATTGGACATTCCTGTTATTAGCTAAGCTAAAAAAGCTAAATCCTTTTACGAGCCTAAGTGGCCCATTGGAGCCGGCGCTTATCTCCGGTTTCTGTAGTGTTAAGCGGATGAGAGTCATGGACTCTCCCTGGACGGGACACTAATCCATCGCAGGTTAGCCCCCAGCAGAAGCTGGTACTCATTTTACCTTCCTGTTATTATCTTAATAATAATAATAATAATAATAATAAATACTGACAACTCCCCGAAAGGGGCTTTTCAGTGTCATGATTAAAAACTCGGAAACCTCTTGGTTACGAGTAAGGGCTTTAACCACTCGGCCATGCTGCCTCCCCCTCCTCTTCAATCTTCAATGGTCAAAAGCTAAACTCTTTTACGAGCCTAGTGACCCACTGGAGCCGGTGCTTATCTCCGGTTTCTGTAGTGTTAAGCAGATGAGAGTCATTGACTCTCCCTAGACAGGACACTAATACATAGCAGGTTAGCCCCCAGCAGAAGCTGGTACTCATTTTACTGACCTCATAATGACCTAATAATGAAAACTGCTTGCCAGTGAAATTGCTTTCAGTATCTGTCTGATTTTAGGAATGTATAATTATAAGAATTTGTAGAAACTGCACTTACACTTGTATTCCTGAAACAATACAACCAAACATCCCTATCATCCCAAGGAATTCCACTTTGTTATAGGTTTTAACAACAAACTCTTCTGCAACATTGGAAACACCATACAAAATTGCTCCACACAACACAAAGATATCCCCAAGAGCTTGATTGGTGCCTGCAGTTAGATTAACATTCCTGTTAATAATAATAATAATAATAATAATAATAATAATAATCAGGGATAGAAATTGGAATTTATTTTCACTAGACATTTGGACTAGTTAGTAATCACTCAGGTTTACTAGTACTTCCCGCTTTTTACTAGACTTTACTAGCTTTTTCCTTTTCGTTACAGCACCAACCATTAGTTTTCGACATACTTCCTTGCTCCATCTAACGCAATGTTCTTTCATTTTTCTGTGGAACCCACGTGCCAGTGACACATCATCATTCAATCAATATGTGCCCACTGTTTGCAGAAAGTCGCTTTCAGGCAGAACAGAACATAAATAATTTTGTAATGAAATGACAAGATTTGTACGGTGGCTCATAGGGACAAAACACAAAAACAAATCCCACAACACAAAAACAAATCCCCGCAACACAAAAACAAATCCCACAACACAAAAACAAATTCCACAACAAAAAAACAAATCCCACAACACAAAAACAAATT
>JAOEJH020031888.1:0-10777 GCA_025448215.2 Palythoa grandis
TTGGTTCTACCCATGCAAGCTCCTCGAACGCACTTTTAATCTCTGATTACTTCTAGTATCACACACGCTTTGGTTCGTTTTGGTTCTACCCATGCAAGCTCCTCGAACGCACTTTTAATCTCTGATTACTTCTAGTATCATGCACGCTTTGGTTCGTTTTGGTTCTACCCATGTAAGCTCCTCGAACGCACTTTTAATCTCTGATTACTTCTAGTTTATAGAAACTAGCAGAGTTTGGTCGAGGCTTATTGTTCTTAACTTTCAGGGGTGTAGCTAGCCAATTTTGGTTTGTAAGCCCGTTCCAGCTATAAGGAGACAGGCCTCATTTTACCGGCGACATGCAGTGCACGCGTACGTTCTAACTGAAATCGTGCATAATAAGAAAAGACTTATTAACAAACGTGAATCGTTTTTTAAATGATTCTCGATGGCTTTAGGAACAAGGCCCCATATTTTCAAGCAAAAAAAAAATCACTCAAAAGTTTGTAAGCCCGGACTTAATGGCTTAATAGGCACTAACTAGCTAAGCCCCTGACTTTTTACACAAACTGAGCTCAGTTATCCTTAAGCTACTCTTGTTCCTACACCATTAATAATCGAGGCGTTTGAGAAAAGTCTTATAACAAAAAGTTCAGGTAATATTTTACAGTACATGAAAATAAATTCTGCGTTTGTAAAGGGTAAGCTAAGCCATGTTTTAACATACTGATTTGATCTGCGGTCAATAAAGAAATTCATTTTGATCCAAAGCCGAGCCTCGATTGTTTTTAATGCTGTTCTTAATTTCTGGACGTTTTTCTTACAAGATCATCCCCACTTAATTTTCTGTTTATACTAAAAATAGGATCGATGAGTCTGTAAAAAAAGAAAGAAAACAAAAGGCGGCTGTAGGCTTTGATATATGTTGCTTTATAGGAGACATTTTAACTTTCCAGTTTTTGTTGGAATAAACACCACTCTGAAAATACTGCCTTTAAAATCAAAATCAGTCTCAAGTGAAACACCCCTTTTCAAAGTATTTCAGTACGTTTCATCCATCACACATATAGTTATCCTTTGGTCATTAACCATTAGACTAGTTTTAAGTGAGTAACTCACTGGAGTGCAGGTAACTTAGTCTTAGTGGTACGTCGCAGTCGTCGAGTTTCTGACCAGTTGGCAAACGATAGGCAAAATCAATTGAATCATCATGAACATAGACAGTGAAAGACTTTTTCTTATTTTTCTCTCACTTGGAAAATGCAAGTAATATAAAACATTAGTTTCTCTTTTCATGACATCACCGCTGAATTAATTGAATGCATTTTTGAGAAACGACAATGGTACAAAAAAATGAATCATCATATAAATGACTGAAAACAGCTGGATACTCGCAATATATGAACACTTTTCTCTCGCCTTCGTATTATTGAATAAATCAGCTTGTCTTGTCTTGTCTTTTCTTTTCTCTTTTTTTTTTCTTTCTGGTGCGCAAGAACTTGTAAGTACACTTATAAAACATTTTTCAATATTTAATTTGAACCGACCTTTCAACATTGACCTATTATAAGTATTTTTTTTCTATAACTAGCATGTTTTTTATCATTTGAAATTTGAATTAACATAAAGTTTTGTTTGATAAATAGCTTTATTTTAAAAATTATACGATAGACTAAGTAATTGGAGCCTGACAATCTGTGTGCGCACTATAAAACGCAATAATATGGTAAAGCATTGTAGTTTCCTGTCTGGTAGAAAAAGCAATGCCATTTAGCAAAAGTAAACGGAATCATTTTCATAACTGTGTTGCACATGCGTGCTAGTAATGACACAGCCACTAAATAGGGCACTATGGCCTCGCGGGAAAGAGGGACTAAGCCCCTACTGAAACCCTTTAAAAAAAGAGTGAGCCTGAATGTTAGCAGCAGTGGACCGCTGTTTCGGCCTTGATGGGCCTCGTCAAGGTTTTTTTTTGTATTTTCTAAGCTCGTGTGTACTTCGATGGTCTAATGAAGGAGCACGAGTCAGAGGTATACAACGGACAGGACTGACAACAAGGCCGGTCCCCACCTTAACCCAGGAGCAAAACATTCGCCTCTGCCCGACTGTAAGGCACGAGGGCCTTGAGCCATAGTGGCAGAGGCTAAACAGAAAAAAGACGAGTGAAAAATTAGTCAACGACTGAACGAACTGAAAATGTCCATTAGCGGACAAACGGCGAAACTTAGAGAACAGAAAGAACAGAAATTAACCAACGCCCACCGGTTTGACGCAGGTCCCCCTTTTAGGGAGTCCTGCGGCCCAACACGGCCTTATCATCTTTTTTTTATTATTTTCTTAGCTCGTGTGCACTCCGATGGTGCAATGAAGGAGCACGAGACAGAGGCATACAACGGACAGGACCGGCCTAAAAGGCCAGTCCCACCTTAGCCCGGGCAGAAATATTAGCCTCGACAGGCTGTAGGGCACAAAGTCCCTGAGCCATAACTGCATGTAGAGGCACGGAAACACTGAAACGGAAGAGCGAGGAGAACCTAAGCTCTCGCCGTGACTGCGAGTGCAAACCTAGTGAAAAATTAGTAAAAAACTGAGAAAACTGAAAAACGTCCAGTAGCGGACAAACAGGAGCACAGGAAGCACAGTAGACACAGAAGTTCACCAAAGGAACACTGGCTTGACGCAGGTTAATGTTAGTGGCAACCTTATAAAAGAAGTATACTAATGGCACTCTATCTTTGTGGACATTGTATCAACAAAATCTTGTCATGTAAATTTTTGCACTCCTCTACGTAATTCACTCTCAAACTATTGTTGAATACTTCATGACATCTTAAATGAGTCGATGGGAAACTAAAATTAAGTTTTACAATATATTAAGATATATTTGTTTTATCTCTGTTAGATTAAGTGTTATTCGATTTGCAACTGTCTGATATCCAAATTTGTACACCTTTCTGCTGACACAGCAGACAGTGTTACCACAGGCTTTTTTATACCAACAATTTCATAAGTTAAGAGCAACGAGGCTCAAACTGCCCAGAATTTAAGAACAATTTAAGAACAAGCTAGGGCTGAGGCTCGAGACCTAGGAAAAAATTTTTGGGTAGAAATTTGATCGAAGCTCGTAAATCACCTTAGCAGTACAGAATAGACACAAAAAGATTCACTCTAGTCTGAGCTCTTAAGAATGTTCAACAGACAATGAGGTTGGTTCGTCTCAACATACACCGTATACATGTGTAGTGGAAGGGGTTTCGTTTTCCAGTCCCTTATTTCTATTCTGTTTTTTTCTTCAATAAAAACCGCTCCCAGAAATGACAAAGATTGGAAAAAGTTGAGGCTGAAGTCGCAAAAAAATAACAACAATGAGCCTCGGCAAAACTACTGGTTCGTGTGTAAATATTATCTCGCGCGCTTTGATATTTAACAAATAAAGAAGCCTAAGAAGTGTATTATACTCTGATAAAACACGACGGGCATTTGAGAACAAGAGGCAAATGGAAAAAACACGTTCCGCAGACGAGTGTTTTTCACCTTTTTTCGAGTGTTCTCAAATGTCCGGAGTGCTTTATCACAGTGTAATACACGGCTTAGGCTTCTTCATTTGCTTTATGATGTAGATTCTACGCGCCGCGAGTAGCGAAAAACAATAAAACATGTTTTTTCTATGTTTTATACTCTGATATAACATGGGTTTTGACCAATCAAAGCGCACGTAGGGTCCTATCTATATTATAACACACTTTTTCTATGTTTTATACTCGTAATCGTACTCTGATAAAACATGGGCTTTTGACCAATCAGAACGCGCGTAGAGTCCTATCTATATCATAACAGTAAAACAGAGAAAAAGCGTGTTTTATTGTTTTTCTCCACATTACCTCTGGTCAACATTTTTGTTAGAGATGGCGAAAAACATTTTCGATGAAGAAATTTGTGATTTAGTTCTCTGCGAAGCAACAGAACGTTTTAAAGACAAGGTTAACTTAACAAATAAAGAAGAAGAAGAGAAAACAGTCAAGAAGTTTGTCGATCTGTGTGCTTTGTTGTTTCTACTCGCGGCGTGTAGAATCTACATCATGTACATCATAAAACAAATGAAGAAGCCTAAGCCGTGTATTACACTGCGTAATAAAACACTCCGGACATTTGAGAACACTTAAGAAATGTAGAAAACACTTGCCTGCGGCTCGTGTTTTCCACATTTGCTTCGTGCATGTTCTCAAATGCCCGTCGTGTTTTATCACAGCGTAATACACGGCTTAGGCTTCTTATTTGTTAAATAAAGCGTGGGCTTTTGTATATCATTTGGTTGCTGCGCGCTATTCAAGCGGGTCACCGACATGGAAAAAGTATTGAGGGTTAATTACTCAGTTGTTAGTAGTAGCAGTGATGTTCTAGAAAATATTACACAATGTGAAATGTTTTATGAAAATAAATACTTTGAACCTGCAATTTCCTTATCTATATTTGAATCACTTTTCCTGTCTTCCTTGGCTGCAGATATCACAAAAGGCTTCGGAAACAATTTCCGTTCCGCGTTCGAATATAAACTGCAAACGGTTCATAGATTGATATAGGAGACACGAATAATTAGACGGTTTAGAGAGTTGACAGAGTTCTGAAAATGATATTTGCTCAAAGACTTTACTTGGTTTCTTGTCATAAATTTTAATTTCCCTAAGTTGATGTGTTTGGTATTCTCAATTATTCAGATTTGGTCATTAATGCCATTTCTACTCAAATCCTCCTATCAGTATATGTCAGTGAAAGGCTTGCAAGTTATTAATCTCTTCGCCATTCACAAAAACACTGATACAAATGTGTTAGAACGATATTAATCATACCGGTTCATCTTCCTTTTCGTTTAGTAGAGTTTTTACGTGTCACCAAGGATCAAAAAAATTTATTTTAAATCTTTGTCTACACCTTGCAGCACAGTAAAAATTTAGAAAGAATAAAGTGAGGTCTTTCTAAGAAAGTTTTTGCTATGTCGGTTTCAAAAAAATAATGCTCAAATCCTCTGGGCATTTTTGTCATTTTTAGTCCGGAAGATTAATTCTTTTGAGGGACCGCTGAAGTGTCAAATTTACGTTATTGCCATGAACTTTCCAGAGCACGGAAAATCGTCTCGGTCACGACGTGACAAACCTACCTTCGCTTTGTTGCATGAACATTCTTGTTTACCAAAGTTAAGAATTTCTTATTCCAGTCTGTATTTTTGTCTAGCGAATGAACAACATCTACGTAAAATGATATGTCATTTTGTCTTTTATTCAATCGACAAAAGAACAGATAAAATAGTGAATGCAATAAATTTAGCGCGTTGACAACCACTTTTTTATATCATTCTTATCACCAGCTATTGACAGAAGTTTCTGTAGTTCTTGTCAAGCGCTTCGTTAGCATAAAATTTCGGATCTATGAATCACATTAATGTAATTTGTTTCATAGCTCCAAAACTAGAAAAAATTACCCCGAGAAATTAAAAAAATTATGCTCCAGTTTACTTAACGCCAGCTAAATCCGATCAGCCTCGATTTCAGGACCGAATCAGCTGTCTTCGGCTAGTGATCAAATGAATGTTTACTACGAGTGCTTTTGTCGTAGTAAAAAAATTATCCCAGTAAAATACACTCGAGGGACATGCGTGCCGCTCTCTCTAAATCGCCAACTACAAAAGGGTTTTCTAGAAGTGTCATTTCACGATTGAAATACGGCCTGTGGTTAACAAAAATCAATAATTTTGTTTCTCTTAAGTTCTACGAGTCCTGGAAGAATTTACATTTTAAATTCAGTAGCTTAAAATGCATAAGGTTATCTATTATACATGTTTAGAATATTCAGTAACTACAAAGTGTATAAACTCACAAATCGCTGGTAAGTTTTCTCACAGTTAAGTAGTGATACAAATCTCTTCTATGCACGAAGAAATTGATGCTTTCAAATTTATTAACTATGACAAAGGACCTCGAGTCAAGGGTTCCGTGTAACTATCGGGATTACAATGAAATTGATAAAAGAAAACTTATGACCTTCGAGTGTTTTACCTGAAAAGTTTTCCCTCAGATTCTTGTCTCGTTCTTTTGAAATTTGCCGGTGGAATTGGCCGGGCATATAATCTGATCCGCTGTGTGATATTCAATCGTATGAACCTATGTGCATGTAGCACTCGAAGATGAAAAGGTAAGATTGACCCCAAAATAATCGAAATGTTTAAAGTAATAATTCAGTGGTTTGTTTCGTACGAAAGATCTATAACAAACGATTGACGTCAGCGAATCAAGTTTTTGAGCCAATGACAGTAACTCAACCCCAAATAAAGTTTGTTTTACGATTGGCCGAGTTTCGTGCGGATTTGCGTATTCCGTTGCACTACCATGGAATAACTAATAAGATTTCTTTAAATCGTTGCGTTGGTCACTAACAAATAAATATAAACACAAATTAATGATAAATGCTGAAAAAATACAAACATGTTTCTTCATACTTAGGTTACTGAGCCTTCAAAAAAAATGATGAAATGAAAATGTTTAAATTGGTTATATCTTTTGAATAACAAAACGTGATGATTATTCCACCAAATGCATTTAAGTTTTTAAATTTTTAGGTCTCATTAATTTAATCGCGCTCGACTAACTCAAACAATAACTGCAATAATAAGTTAACCTTGGACTATTACAATCACACCAGTGTGTGACCCAATCAGGCCTAGTGTAGTAATTAAAATTTCAAACATTTAGTTCAAATACAAACTTTTCTGCCTATAACTGTGTCCAGAAGAGTCCATGCTGTGAAAATCTGCCATTTCCTTTTATTTTGTACGTGCAGAAATTTCTATCATTTTCCTTCCGTAACTATAAATGTAGCCGTTCCGTCGGGTGCAAAGCTTCATACAAAGTTTTTATTATTATTTTTTTTATTTTTGACAAGAAGATTTTCTTCGCTCACGTAGTCCAACAGTTCGGTCTTGTTAAGAAACCTAAACACAACCAAGATAATAAGATCAGCCTTCTCAGAAATCCTTTATAACTACCAATAATGTATCTGCACTTTCAACACCTTCGTGGTCCTTAACTTGAATGTTGAAATGTGTCGGAGTAACTTGGCGATCATTTCTCTTAATATTCGTATAAATTAAGTAAGACTGTTGGACTCAAATGTTACAGTTTTAGAGATAAAAAGTACTGGTCAGCCTAAAGAAACCAATTCCTTAAACAAAAGACAGGACAAAAACCCAAGGCAAGAAGATTAAAGAAAATGAAAACACTAAGTGCAATCAGGGATTTCAAAAAGATTTGAACTTGAAGTTGGAAAATGAAAGGTAGGGGTTGGGTGTCTTGTGATGTTCATACTTTGTCCTCGAAGTTTTGTGACCCATACTTAATACAATTTTTAAACATAGCTGAATTCACCTTTGTTGTCAATCAATCTCTCAAGTAGAGCGTGAACGGTCATGTCATTGCGATTATCGAAATTCTTATTCTGGAAAGTGACTGACAACAAGGGATAAGCATTATCTAATCATTGCAAGTGTTGGAGTATAGTATGGGAGCTTGTGTTCATTAGGAAAAGACCTTAATGCAAAGTTTTGCTGCGGAATTATATTTATTCAGACAATAACTAAGATCACATAAAATAATTGTGAGCAAATTGTGGTTAAAATAAACATCGGAAACGAGCCTAGTAACTGTCGCATGCGACACGCGACGCCTTATTTTGAAATCCCCTGGCAATTTTTCAATCTGTGAAAGTTTTGACTGTGCTACAGAGAGGAAAATAAGTCACAAATGTACGAAAGACACTCCAGTTGTATTTTGTTTGTTCTGTTAAGGACAATCGCGCTGTTGGCCTTCGGGGCCGTCAGAATCCAAGAGTTGTGCTGAATGGCTCAAAATACAGAAATATTTTGCTGTTAACTTTTTACGTAATTGCTGCTGTAACCCGAAGGATTTACAGTTTCACAAGTTAAATATATCAATTTTACAGGACAGAAAATTCTTAGCTGATGCATTGTTTTTTATATAAGATTTTTAATAATCACTATGAAATTAATTTTAATGTAAAACTCATATTTTCCAAGGACTGTAATAGGGGTTATTATCTGCAAAGTATGAACTCTTTAGAATTATGCCTCTCGAGGCAAGGGCTAATTTGTATAAATGTAGTTGTATAGAAAGAGTTATCAATGAATGAAACCTAATTCCATTTGAAAGAAGATCTGCCCCCTCAGTTTTATCTTTTAAATCCAAGGTTATTAAATATTTAAGTGAAAGACAAAGATTTTTTTCTTTTTCGTAACATTATCTTTTTGATGTTATCTGCAACCTTAGTAAGATCTGTTTATAATTATTTTAATCATGTTTCCCATTTATCCTATATATGGGTATTACCCTCATATGGTGACTCCTGTGCCTTTTGGGGATTACTCTCTCCACCTAGGCCTCGCAGTAACCCATTTTACCTTTGTATATACACTTTTATACTTTTGCAAAGGTAGAGCCAACTTGAATAAATAAAGCTTGTAATAATTCAAGACCTTTTATTTTGTTTTTACTTAACGATTCAGTCAAGAACTACATCATTATTTAGACGGTTTCTGTAGTGTTAAGCAGATGTGAGTCGTTAACTCCCCTGGAAGGGACACTAATACGTCGCAGGTTAGCCCCCCATCCCCCCCCACCTTCCCTCCCCTGAAGAAGCTGGTACTCATTTTACCAAGCTCGTAAGATGGAAAGCTGAGTCAACTTTAATTTGGGGGAAAGAAGGTCACACAAATGTTGAAGGAACGACAGAGCCGTGGTTTGAACCCGGGACCTTGAGGCTGGAAGGCAGCTCATGAAGTGATAGGTCAATATGGAAATGAAAAAGACCTTTCGTTAATTTCTCTTTTGATTTTAGTTGCTGGACAAATGTAAGAACCGCAAGAATTTAACGGTAGGAACTTATGTTGGAATTACTTGATATTACGATTCAAAAATCCTCATTTGTAAATTGTAATTCGATTTCGATTTCAGCGGCGCCGTTTAGGAGCTAGTAGCTGTCATATGGTGATGTCATACTAATGCCCATATTTGGAAGACCATGCACTTTTGTAAGAGAGAGGAATAAGAACCAAGTAGTCGAAGCAAGTCTACTATTTTATAAAGTAAAGTAGCACGCATGTGCAACACGGTTAAGTCTACTATTTTATATCTCACTTTATTCTAAGGTTCAGGTCTTAAGACAATCAGAACATTACAGCAACCACAGCCTTGGAGGATATCATGAACGCTAAGCTGTGGTTGATGAAAATGTTGCTGCAACTTCGACAGTGACTTTAAAGCAACATGAACACTGCCATGCATAAGAAAGAATTTCTTGCTTGAGTACAACAAAGATATACTGGGTGGTGCCACGCCAAGCAGTAAAAGTATTGCTGGAAATTGCGTTCTAAGAATTTTACGGTACACTATAGTTACAACGTACTTACTTGATCTTCTTGACTGCTTTGGGGCTAAGCCACGTTTTGACGATTTTCCAAGCAGCTAACATGAAGACGATTAAACAATCATCTTTTTGACTAAGTTTACCTTTAATTATGGTAATAACCAGGGTATATTGTTAATTAACCAGTTTATGCAGTTAAGGCAGTTTAAATATCATAAGCCTTGTGGTTTCTATTTAGACTGCCTTATCGTCAGTATCCATCAAATTTTTAGAATAGACAAAATAAAATTTATTATATAGTTGTAAATATCTAAAGTAAACATCTGTCACAAAATGTAAAAAAAATGTAATACTGATGATTCTTAAATAAAGGATTGACTGACTGATTGATATAAACTCGATATTGAAGATAGTAAGAAAGGAATTGATGGAAATGCAGGCAATGAAAGTGATAATGGCGCAGATCCGAGAGTACAAGTTTGTAAAGGGCAGTACTAATAGTGTTGGTAGAGTAATGAAGACAGCAGTTGTAAAGGTAAAATGGTGATATATCAATCTGGCGGCAGTGGCCGAGAGACAACGCAAGACCGAGTGCCAGCAACCACGATCGTCCTTGGCTGCTCTCAGATCCTCAACAAGAACACTAGTGTGTCAACTGATGAAGTCTGGGAAGATCAGTTTCTTGCACTTTGTGATGGTTTCCATAGAATAAGATCGGAAACAAGTTGGTGTCTTGCACAGTAGCACTGATCAGTAAATTGGGCTCGGCGTATTAGGAGAGTGTTTAGTGGAGGTAGAATTTACAAACGTACAAGGGTATTACATTTTTCATATATATATAGGATCATTTAAACAAATCAAACTCTGAAATTTTACACAAACCCGACAATATCCAAGGCATTTCCAAGACAATCAACCATGCTTTGAAAAAAAACCAAGAAATAAAGTCAGTACAATTAAAGCACTAGTAATTATGAACTAAAGAAAATAGCAAAAACAATGCATGTCGAAAAGCGAACCAACCAAATGAAAAAAAAATAATAAATCCTATACACAATGGTGGGCATGGTTCGTACTGAGTTTTCCAGGGTATAGGTGGAGCGGTTTTCCAGTATCCAAACCCTTCTTTTTTTCTTAGTGAAATCAAAGAAAATCACTTAATATTAACCATACCAGCAACAAAGGGTCCATCAACACATTGTTAGTTTTATAAACAGGGTTCGTACACCATCAGAATTTCAAAAATCCAGTGTTTTCCAGGGCTGTTTTTCCTTTTTTTCCAGGGCTTTTCTAGGGCTCTTTAAACCCGTAATGAAAACAATAACGTTCACAATTACCTGTTTAAACAGCTTTTTAATAGTTAGTGTAA
>JAOEJH020032090.1:0-10771 GCA_025448215.2 Palythoa grandis
CTGAGGAAGGCAAAGGTTTGCCGAAACATGTATGTTAATATTAGTCTTAAGAGTGTTGTGTGTTTTTTTAAAATATTTTACTGAGAATTTTAAATTAAAATAAATATCAAATAAATTCGTATCTTCATTTCAAGCTTCTATATAATTTCGAGTAAAGTGTATCAATAAAAAAAATTTTATATGCTTTCAAAATTTTTTTTATCTTTAGAGGACAGCTAGAGATAAAAAAAATTATGAGGGGGGGGGAGATAATCAATGCAATTCACCTATATTTTTAAGTGCAATGACGACATTTTCATTTATCAGTCACCATTGCCTTAGCTTATGTCCGCACACGCTGCAATATACACCAATAATAGCCGCATCGTTAATAACTTTGTATTTGCGATGCTACAAAATGTTTTATACCGCAAAGGAAACAGGTGTCAAAACACATTTCCCGTCGATCCGCCTCAAATCCTATCAGTCCACCAAGTACAGTAATCGTATGTTTCGTAGCCTAGAAATAGCTTGGCAGTAAGTCCCTCCCTCTATAATCCAGGAAGGAAACGTCAAACCGCAGCTCCGTAACCAACGCCTAATGTCCATAAACCGCAGCAGGTTTATAGTCTGTCGTTATTAAATAACTAAGCTAAGTTGATGTCGTTATGTTGAATGATGGATGGATGGATGGATGGATGGATGGATGGATGGATGGATGGATGGATGGATGGATGGATGGATGGATGTTTAGTGACATATTGATAAGCCATAGTTTACGTCAGCGTTTAGTCAAATGTTAATATAACATTTACTAGTCTCGTAAAGCATACTGCATAGTTTTTAAAATGTAATAATTATGTAAGTATACTAGAGTGTCCAACTATATACCGATCAAATAGTAGAATTTTTCTAATTTTCCCTTGCAAATCCCAACTCAAAAAGCAATCAATGTTATAAGTTTTTATCAGTTATTTGGTTCTCATTTCAAAAAGTACTTTTTATGATCACTGTACTGCCGGCAATCAATTCATCGAACATTTTTCAGAGTACTAGTAATAGTATTGGCATTTTAGGGCCTTAAAAACCAGAAAATCACTCCAAATCACTTTCCCGATAGAATGTTCCCAATAATTCCCGATTCTGAGAAGTTTGTTGGCTGGATATTTTTGTCAAACTCGTAGGTACAGAGATTATAATATTGTAACGACAGGCTTTATTTGGTGAAGGGGAATTACATGTAGCTCAGATGGTGTCACTTTGCTTTTGGCTGCAGTTTCTGTTGTCCAGTAGAGACCGAACATCCACTGTAGCCTCAACCTAGCGGGACAGTCTTTACTCCACAAGAGTAAAGTTGAAAAAGGCGAGCGATTTACAAGTCACGTTCTTCTTTATCATTTGCAAACAAAAGAGTTCGAAACAAAAGAGAAATGTGAACAATAGGGCGGCAAAACAACAAGACTATAATTCTGGCTATAGAAAGTTAAACTGAAAAGAAGCTGATATATGCATAATTACTGCCATGTGACAATATTGGAATTACTTGTTTCAAGATTGTTGTTCTAGAATTGAGTTAAGGTCGAGAAATATATTTTAGGCCCGTTTCAAGCGTTGAGCTAGTCACGTACTGATCAGAATCTGAAACGAGTAGAGCAGTTAACTTTCCTCAATTTGGCACCGATGAAAAGTTCATCGTTTAAAATGGGTCTGATCTTTTCACGAACATCAATCCATTTATTATTTATTAGTTTCTTTTACCACAGTAATAACGTACTCAAAACGATTTTAATCAATAATTTTGGTCTGAATGGCATTGTAATAGTCAAGGTAAAGGACAAAATATGACTGCTTTGTTAGAAACTTAATTGAAAAAGTTCCATTATATTTTCTCAATGGTTTTCACAGTGGGACATCCATCTTATGTCACGTTTCCTAGAAGGAATGTTGAAAACTACAACCCTTCTCTAAAGAGTCGGCATATCCTGGACCCCAAACGCAGTGAGGAAGTCGAAGCAAACATGAACAAAATTATAACACTGAAGTAAACACTTTTACAAGATACGTCGATCCGTAGTTACCACAATTACAATCTTTGTGCTTTTTTAAAACATTTTGTCAAGATTAAGAAATAAACAATATATAACGGATGTACGCTAGATCTGCCTTCAGAAACTTTTTAATGTAACGACTTTAGTGGGGTTTATTTCCTCAGGATAGTATATTGTGAAGCAAAACTGGGACTGGGACGAGTTAAGGACCGCAAAGGCACTTGGGATTGTTACTGGGGACAGACTTGTTTTGAAATGCAGTGTTTGAGGCGTACGGACATCAGATTACCATGAGTAAAAGTGATTTATTGCAAAAAGAGGAAGATATTCCAGGAGCAAAGCTTCTAAGACCAATCGAGGAATGTAACTGCACAATTTTGCGGTATTGGCTATTGTGTAAAGGCGCTAAAACAACAGGAAAACTCGCTGAGCTTCGACAAATGTGCGTTGTTTACTTTCGCGTACAGGAGCTTTTCTGTCGTATTTGTCGTATTTTATTTTAAAGACCTAACTTATTGAATATGTTTTGTCTTTGTCATTTACAGTGACCCATTATATAAAGAATAACTTGGATAGAATTCAGTGTCTTTGTCGCTGTCTCGATACTTTTCAATGTCAAAACGGGGGTTCTTTAATTGAAACTCTAATCTCTCACATCTCTGTCGAATTTTTTTATTGTTCTTCTCTCTGCTTTAGAGACAGACCAGGGAAACAGCTTTGGTAAATGCGACCGGCTCAATTTTTTTTCTCCTTCCCAGTGATCGGCACAGACGCGAGTCATCGAAGATTCTATTTTCAAAGTTTCATTCCTCAAAATTGCAACATACTTTCGACGAAGATCGGGATCTTTAGAAATACAATAGAACTTGAAATCGGCAGGTTTGTTGCGATAGCTATTGTTACAACCAGGAACGCACCTGTTAAATTTCGGCATTAGTTTGCTTCTTTTCCAGCTGTGTTTGTATTAATATTTTGAAGAGCTGTCCCTAGTAACGATCCCAAGCGCCTTTGCGGTCCCAGTTACAAAATATGAATAAATTATATTAAAATGCGTAAAGTCGCTCAAAATACGGACAATAAAAAACAATGTCTGTTGTTCTATAAGAAGTTTATAAATGTCCGGAATCAAAATAGTGGATAAAATATATTAAAATGCGTAAACTTGCTCACAATTACGGACAATGAAAACAATGTCTAAGTCCGCGATTCGTTATTTCGACTGAAAAACCAAGTGTGTGTCACATTATAGTTAATGGTGAGACTGGTTACCTTAACCTTTTAAAAAACTAAAAAGTGCCAATGAAACGATCTTTTCAGTGTTTCTGATAACTTTGATGCAATGCGATGCGTACAAAAGCAAAAGAAAAATTCATTAAAATATTTGAAAGTGTTTGTTTATTTAACGAAATTGAATCGCAAATGGGCTGAATACTAGTTTGACGTCACAATTGTGATATTTATCTGGCCAACTCTCAACCTTCTCTATGATGAGTCAAAAACAAGTCTAAAAACGTCGATTTAATCGGTGGAATTTAGAAATGAGAAATAAATATTCAATAGTTTGTAATGTACTTGCTTTAACACTTTTCATCTTAGAATCTGCCGTTTCGAAAATATTATTGGGAAAGGAAAAAGAAAAAACAATCCGTCGTTCATCACTTAACTCTCTAACTATCAGCATTAGGTGCTTACAATACATCAAATTTTGACTCTTTGTTACCAAAACTAATTTGTTCTTGTAAAATCTTGCGTATAACTGGAATAGCTAAAACAATCACTGGATCACAAATGTGTTAATACCGGCCAGCTTCCAATCCAGGCCACTCCTCGCCCATTTCTCCATCTTCCCGCCTTCCTGTTCTTAAAAACGAGCCAATTTTGTAAGTTTAAATCATTTCGCATGATATAGCCTGATCATAGCCGGGCCTTTGCCTGTCCCTACATTTGGATAAAAGCCACTATCGTTAGCTTAAAATAAAAGTAAATTTAACAAAAGTTTGCTCCAGTTTCGAAAGCTATCTTCATAAAAGGTGCTTCAGCGTTAAATTCGTGACCTTTGTCATGATATTCAGTTTGTAATTGTAACACAGCTCTCTGTATCACGTGCTGTTTGTGTCAAATGCAAGGGTTGAGTTTGTGCCAAATACACTATTAAGAATGAGTGTCATTATCCGACCAAAAACTGTGAGGATTACTTTTTGATCAGGATAGATTACACTTCTCGAGAAACAAAAGCCGGCACATAATTATAATTTCAGATTAAGCTAAACACTCCAGGTGAACTGGATAAAAGGTTGAAAGACCAAACCGATGTGAAGCTTACCTGGGGAAGGATGTTTTGACGTTTCATTTATCAGAGAAGATTCCAACGCTACAGTGTTACATCACTCTTAGTGAAGCCTGAACAAACGCCCAGTATTAACTGCCACTTGAAAACATTCATCTAAAATATTGCCTTTCCATACTTTAAAAATTATGCAAACATTTTGCACTAATAGTAATATCGAAGTTTCCGGAACAGATTTGCTATGAAGACGATCAGAGAGAACGAACATAAAATTAGTTAATAAAAACTAAACAGCTAAAAACAATTCTCGCCTAATCAGTATTTTAAGTTCATCAAGTCTCTGAAATATCTCGTGTATCCTAACAGTAACATTTAATACGAACACATAACCATCTTCTATTTGCATTTCTTTATTTACCAATACTTAGGTTGATAATAAATCAATTTTAGCACTAAAGAATTTTGAAATGAACACAAAAAGTTAAGGTCAAGAACATTGAAAGAAAACACTTTAAAAATTGGCGGCGTTTCAGCAACGGAGCAAGGGCTTTAAACCGCCAATGTTTGTGCAACGTAACTATACGCAACCTATCACATTGAAAAAATAGATTATCTGATTTGTGTCAGCCCCTTTTATTAAAATAAGCTTCATCTTTCATCACTAAATTTTCATGGAAAGAAATTGCCCGGAGAAATTGCCTATATTTTCTTTTTTTAACTCTCCGAATATGCATATACTACTCCAACAACAATGGAAACAACAATAAAAATCGCTATTTTGAAACACCTCATTACAGCCCCAAATTACTCCTGTCAGTTCTGAATGCTTTATTATTGAAAGAAAAAAGCCAAACTGCAACGAGTAACGAATTATTTCGATGCGGCATCCCGGCCAAGTCCATGCGGCGCTGACAAACATAGCTCAGAAAAATAACACGAAGTGTAAACACTCTTTTTTTTATAAGAATACACTTTATAAGAATATCGAGGCTGAAATTGCGGAAATTTTAAGAATATACTAAGAATAATTCGGAGGCTGGGAATATAACTTTGTGTATGCAACAAATTAAAAACTATGGAAAGTTCTCTAAACGGCAAACAGGCCAACCAAACAACTACTTACGGTACTAGCCGTCCCTAACATGTCCTATGCCAATGCGGACGGGAACATTTAATAAAAATGTAAACTATTCTGTACAGCAGATGCGAACTCCACTTCATATTGAATGGTTGTACACTTTCTACAAGGTATTACTATAACCATTTATGGTTGTAAGAATCTATGGATCTAAGAATATTTTTAAGAATATTTTCAGCCATAAATAGGCAGAAGATTACGCAGACCGGGTCTGAAAAATAATTTTCTGATATAAAAAAGAGAGTAGTGTATGGATAAGTTAGGACATACGGTTGTAACGCTAAAACGGGGTGTGTCGAAAAGAAATAATGTTCTAACTCCTGAAAGCAGGCTAACGATTTACGGTAAATTGTTCCTCAATTTGACGGTAGATGTTTACTGAAGTAAGGCTGTTTGACGGTTAGGCCCATTGAGACTGTCTTAAATTATACCCTGCATGAGCGGGAATCGAACCCACTTCTTCTTGCTCAAAAGTCAGGTGCACTGTCCACTGAACCAACAAGACTCACAGCGCTGACAACAAAGTAAATTTCTGAGATAAATTTAACAACCGTGGCGATCCCTTACCTCACGTTCTTCACTCGAGCCTTCTGATCAGACCTCTGTTTTTTGCCCACTGAAACTTAACAGTTTAAGGAAATAGGTGAAAAAAAATCAGGGCTCTTTTGCTATGGAATAGATCTTGCATACATATTATTTCTTGTATCAGGTATAAGACGACTTGTTGCTCTATTACGAAATCGAACTTTTTTCAAAGGAAATAAGCTGAAGTTTGTTATAACATCATGCAGGCGATAGTTCTCCTATAACAATCTTGATGGCGATTCGAGGGACTTGTATAGGGATGTCGAGTAATTAATAAATGATACCGAAATGGCCAGGAAGTTGTCCCAAACGTTTTTAACCTAAGTTACCATTTTTTAAATTATTGTTCACAGTTCAGACTATCAGCTCCTCAAGCTGACACCGATGGCTGCACCTTCCAATAATTCTTGCTCTGATACATGTTTTTTCCCAGGTATAGTTAGACTTGGCTCAGAATCAGTAATTATTAAGTAGATATGCATGGTTAAATTAGAAAGAATGACCAAACGCCACGAAATTTACGACCACTTTTACTTATGCGAGTTGTGCGAAACTAGAGAAGATGTTTAAATTTAGATTCTTTACTTACTGTAAAGAATAAACCAGAACTGACCCAGAGGCTCTTCTTGTAACCAAAACACGGCCGCTCCGGGATTTTGCTCCATTTTAAAATGATAGTCGGATTGGATGCATAAAGTTTATATAAAGCATATAGAGAACATTTAAAGGCTCCACGGAAAAATTTCTCATGACTGAGTGTAAGTTTTAATTTTTATTCTTGTAAAGCTGTTTTTCTTACAGTAAAAGAATCAGTATTTAAGTAGACATGGTTGGTTAAATGAGGAAGGAATAACAAGCCGCGAGATTTACGAACACGTTTACAATATTGCTATACTATTACTATAGTAATGGGATACAATATACAAACAGTTTTGAAATTTAGATTCGTTTTCTAGTTGCTATGTTAAGAACTCACCAAAAGCTAAACCGTGAAATGAGTTACTGATTATTCAACAACATGTAAATAAATAGTTTATCTTGAACCTTGTAGAGAATCTTACGGTTTTTCTTCTTGCCACCAAAATACGCTCCTCTTGAAGCGTTTCGAATCGAAACTGAAACTACCCCAGCTACAGTGTAAAACGCTGTTAATACTGCAAACTGTAGTGATATAAATAAAGCTACGCTGACTGCATGTGTATAGTTAACTTAGTGCTTTTCTTAAATCATGCACTTGTACTTATCTACATACAGAACAATTTTACATTGTCGAAACAACAGTACGAGACAAGTTCACCATCTTATCATTATTATACCAGTGTCTTAAATGCAAGTATTTGCCTAATTGCTAAAGGAGTTACCCTGGTTGAATAAAAGTATTTTCTTCTTCTTCTTCTTCTTCTTCTTCTTCTTCTTCTTCTTCTTCTTCTTCTTTTTCTTTTTATATAGGCAAATGAAGACAGAATGCCAAATATTTAGGACTAAGTTACTAGTGGTTTTTTTTTGCTGATCCACCGTGGGTTCAATTCTGGCGCAACTGGTTTTGTTCTTTCTCCTCTGCTGGCTCTCTAAATTCCGTTTGGCTATTGACTTCCACCTCAACACCCTATCTCTTATTCGTCTTCGATGAAGGAAAAACGTTTATATCTGACAGCCCTATATTTGAGACAAACAGCTGTAGAGGTTACATTGTACATTGTTTTCTCTCCGTTTATCGATCCAGTGCCATTTTCTCTGATCCATGCAAACTATATTTACTATGTTTTGCCATGTTTCAGAGACAAGTTTTCCAATCTGCCTCGCGTTGTCGTGGAAATGTTTGCTATAAAGGCGTATACAAAGAATAAAAAGGTCCGGCTTTACTCGGCGCTTGTCTTGAGGCTTTTTGCCACGACATCTAATCTAAACAACCAAACTGGTCTTATCTTTAACTCTTCGGTGCCGAGGTTTAATAAGCTTGAGTCTCCAAATAATTACAATTGTAGGCAATATCACAGAGAAAAGAATATTTGAAAACTTTTTCACATGACTTTATGTCAACTCAAACTTATTTCGAGTTACACACGGACACTTGATTCTCGGATTTAAAAGAAAAAATATATCCTGCTTAAATTTTAAATACCCTTCTTTGAAGCAGAGTTCATTGCTTATAAATTGTCACCACGTTGTTGAAAAACAAATAAGAGTTCTTAGGTCGTACTTTATATACATTTATTATATAGTTGCTAAGTAGCTACCGACGATCCTTGAGAAGTATCAATAAATCTTGCAATACAAATTTAAAACTACAGAGAACTGAAGTTTGATTTTGCAAACAACAGTTTATTACTTTTTATTCACCTTCAGGTCGCAGAAATACTGCTGATAAAAAGATAAAAGAAAATGAATTTTAAACAATTCATTTTCCATTTTTTGTATTGCTAAGGACTAATCATATAATTGTTCACTTTTTTCAAAACACTTCAAAGTAAATGCTCTTCAGGTTACAACTGACAGGGATAAAATAACAGAAGTGAGACTCGTGGAAATTAAAGAGAACAAACGCGGCTGCATGGAATGACAATTGGGTGAATTTAAGGTGGATCAAGAATTGACGGTGAAAACGATAGAAATTTAGGTCGAGGAAATTAATGCTCATGATCATGTTCCGATTATTTGTGGACCGTTTTCTATATATTATGATCAAGTGTAAATCTATTTTGTTGTATAACACTGTGTTGCTTTGTGATTGGATTGCCTTGCAAACATACGCGTGCTTCCATGTGTTTTTCTTGAAAGAAGTTCTAGAGGGAAATCATGCAATTTTGCTTGATCAGTCATTAACGTTTTATCTTCCTTAAAACTAATTATATAATTACGCCCTTTCAAAAACTTTCAATTAAATGCTTTTCAGGAAAAAAAATATTAGAATGAAATGATAGAATTGAGAGTAGTGGAAATCAACGTGAACAAACACAACTGGAAAGACGAAGGGACGAATTTGACAATAATCGAGAATAGACGGTGAAAAAAAGAAATTCTTATCCAGGAAATTATTGATCATAGTTCGGTTGCGATTATTTGTGGAACGTTTCCCATATATAATGATCAAGTGTAAATGTACTTTGTTGTATTTCACTGCGTTGCTTTGTCATTTGATTGTCTTGCAAATATATACGGGCCTGCATGTGTTTTTCTTGAGAAATGTTTTGGGAGGAACTAAAGCGTTCTTGATCAGTCACCGTTGTCTGGTATGATGTGATGTCTCTCCAATATTTCGTAGACGTATCACCAATGGCTGCCTTTGATTGACCTAAATCCTTTCCCGTTGGCACACAAGAACCATTGGACTTCATCGAATCTGCATAAAAACTTAATCCATCGCAGGTTAAGTTAAACATACAAACGCTGTGATCATTTGTATGGCAGTAACTGAATCAATAACACTCAAAGTGACTGAGTTCTTTGCTGGTACACAAGAGCCAGTGGACTCCCCGTTGAAACTGCACGAGAACTTAATCCATCGCAGGTAAGTAAACGAATCGATAACAAAAAGAAACAAAGTGGCTTAGTTGTTTGCTCATGTTTTTGGTTGGAATCACTCCCTGTTTGATATGCCGGTGGCTCTCCTTTGTATCTTCGTTTATGTTGTAGCCGCTATTTCAGTTACATACAGATCGGTTGCTTAAACGATTCTTTTATTCATTAAAGCTAGGATGTTTTTAAAGATTTACCTTATTACATGAAATTGAAAAAGGATTTAATTAACAAAATTTAACATGTTTAAGATATCATTATAATAGGTTGTGTTTTTAGACTCCTAGCATTCAGTAGTTAGCAGAGATAAAGGTTAATTCAGTGTAAAAATCCTCTAATTTTCTAAGTTTCCTCGATTTTCCTAAATTTTTCAGAAAGTTTTTTAAAAATATCCCAAAATAATATCTAGGCTTAGCGGTACCGATGGTATCAGGGATTTCCTCCCATTCTTGCTTTAACCGGGATTAAACGATGATTTGTTTTTATGCCGTTATTAAATATCGAGTTGTGTTGAAAAACTGCTGTTTTGTCTTGTGAAAAGCGCAGACCAGTGTGAAAATGACTGCAGCAGAGCGTCTATCGTATTTGAATTTTACCACCTCGTTATGATCCTTTTTATGTTTCCTATAATAAAGTTTAACCCATGACACAGAATCCACAGAGGTTCTGGATTTCGGATTACAATCGTCTGGATTCCGCCCATAGTCTAGCCCTATGGAATTCGGATTCTAAGCTTAACTTAAACCACTGGATTTCAGACTTCTGCTTTTTTGAAAATCAGCATTTTTGCCAGATTCATTTGTTTCTTATTCGCTCTTGTGGTTTTTCGAGACTTTTAAAACTATTTTATCCAACAAAGAGATGGATTCTAAACTTTTTGCTCTGGATTCCAACATATCTGGATGGATTCCAGATTCTGGATTCCGCGATTGCGGATTCCAACAATGAACATTTACTGGATTCCAGATTCCGGATTCTGTTACATGGGGTAAATAAGGTAGTACTAAACAGCCTTCACTGTACACATTACTACATTGAACTCACTGTTAAATATAACTTACATCAATAGGTAAAAATAACACAGAAAGTAAAACCACAAAATTATTTGGGTTGGAGTCACTGCACTCCCTGCTTGACATCTAGCTCTACTTTGTAGTAATAATAATAATAATAATAATAATAATAATGTCTTTATTTCAAATAGATAAAAACACATAT
>JAOEJH020032192.1:0-10770 GCA_025448215.2 Palythoa grandis
GGGGTTACCTGAGACAAATCCAACCAGTGGTCAGAACGGGATTTGAACCCGGGTCATCCGCATTCAAATCCAGCGCCTTAACCACTGAGCCACGCTGCCTCCTCATACTGTTACTATTGTTATTAACATCTTGTTAAGCACTTTCATGGATGTTAAAGATATCAACGTTTACAATTTTTCAATACAAGTGTTACTAATGCCGATACTACAAATGTCATGGTTAATGAAATGTTGCTAGGTTGAAGCCCACGACCTTTGAGTCAGGCATACTAACTGGCTGTAATAGGCTTTTACCTAGACGTTCCTTGCTCTGCTGTGACAGTCTTTCACTTTGCAGTGGAAGCTCAGCCAGGAGATGTGAGTTTAAACGCTCGACCAATGGCGTGGAAAAAGTGGCGTTTCTCTCGTTATCCATCCCAAACTGCTTTGCTAGTATCACATTTGTAGGTTGCGAACTCATCACAAACAATGCACAACCATTTTTAAGAGATAAAATTGAGATTTATTTGAATAATAATAACGCATACAAGAAAAATAGCTACAAATGATAAATAAACGTTTTGGAAATTTATCATATTTCAATTTCCAGAATTTTAAACAGATTTACAATTTCCCAAAGTGCGGTAACTTAACAAAGCTTTTTTCTTAAACAGTTCATCAACTTCTTGAACGAGAAAACGCTATTTACGAACATCAAGACGTAATAACAAAAAAAGACGTAATAACATGATAAATAATAACCTGGAATAGAAACCAAACAACTTGCAAAGCAAATCTAACGAGATGCTTGTCGAAAACAGTCTTATCAAACAAAATGGCGTCACGCTTCGAGCTGGCATGTCGGCGCGATGCGCCTTCTGGGATGGATAACGAGATAAGCATGGCTAAGCCAGATCATCTGGAATCAGGGTTTATACAAAAAGTTGCAATCACTTTTTAAGGGCTTTTCAAGGACCAGTTCACCTACCACGAATGTAATGTTTTGCATAATCGTACATGTAACAGCTTTATAAACCTACACTTTTTGTGGGTTATTAAACATAACATGATTAAGAAATGAGTACACTCCTTATAAAAAAAATAATATAGACATATACATAAATTATTCCAATCTCACTGGACTTTAAGTCCACAAGTTTTTTTCTCAAAGGCTTGGCTTATATTTTCATTTCCATACACAATTATGTGAAATTCCCCTAACGCAGACAAATCATGAATACAAAAATGTTTGAAATAAGCGTGCAATTCCACCACATTCTCATCAAATTGGAAAAAATTCAACGACTTTTCAAAGACTTAAACAAAAATTCAAGGAGTTTTTAAGGATAAATGGAATTTAGGGCGTTTTCAAGGACTCCTTCTACGATTCAAGGAGTTTTGAAGACTTTATTTGTTTGGCCGCACCTAAAACTACAGCACTGTTTAGGATATCAAAATAAATTCTCAAATAGATAATAACATCTACTTGTTTGTTTCAGCATTACCAGCTAGCGTCGACCAGGAATGACAGACAATAACCCCAGACAGGACTGTTCATCCTCCTTCAAAAGAAGTAACTCCGGTGAATCAAAGCAAGGTCAATTAGGCAACTGTAACAATGAAACGAGCCATACATATCAAAAGAATGCGAGTGGTACAAAACCGAGAGAATCTGAGGTTTCTAGCTTTGACGTGAAAGGAAGAAGTAGCACTAGTTTCCAATCTTTAGATGATCCTAAAAATAATGACTTTCCAAGGCCAGTGTACGGCAAGAAATTTCGACTTCTTGATCAAGTTAAGAGGAAATCAAAACCACCTGCTGACGTCTTGTGGGAACCAGCAAAAAACCGTACGGGAAGTAAAGGAAATTACAGAAACATTAAAGAGACAATGTCTCTTAATGTATCACAGAAAAACATCGATACTTTAAATCCTGATAGAAGGGACCATCACCCTTTTCTTGAAACCAGCTCAGCTAAACAAATTCATTGCTCGGCAAATGAACATCAAGATCTTACAAAAAATGTAAGAATACCTTTTTCGTGTTATGATAACCCTGACTGTACTACCCATAATCGCTCAGTAGCAAATACCAGTACTCCTAAATGTTCATCAAGCGAAAAATCACAAAAAGCCAATAGACAAGTACAGATCGGATCACGAGAAAGGGCCAAGTCTCCCAATGTGCGAAGCAGAAAACCAGTTCACTCTGTCACCGTGATGCCGTTATCATTCAAGTCTGGTAAGTTGGAGGTTGAAAAAGAAGACTACAATGAAGAAACAACAAGCTCCCAGGAACCTCCTAGCAGCTATGTCGCTTCTGCAAGAGAGAGCCATAAACCAAAAGGTATGTTAACACTATCAAGTCAAAGACTTGGTGACGTTGTGACTGGAATGGGGCAAGAAATGAACGTTTCCAAAGATATAATGCCAGTTGAGCAAAGCGAACTGGAGATTAAAAAACAGTTACCGATTAAAAGTGGTAACAAACACCAACAAAACTGGCTTGACACAATGGACTATCCTGTCAGTGCCTCAAACAGTCGCGTAAAGATTTCAAAACGTGAATGCTTCTCACCAAACCCCTCACGTCGGAAGTCAATTTGTGAAACAGAAACCACCAAGCACAGCTACGAGCAAAAAATCTGCAATAAGACAGACGAATTAGCAAAGCACGATTCGTTTCCAATTATCAACATATCAGAAGCCACTCCACCTCAAAGTCCTCAAACAGAACAAGAAAATTTGTTGATTGATTCTAATTCCAGATCCACAACACCACAGCAAATGCATATAGAAGAACTACCCAATCACCATTTCTTAGATAATATTCCACGAAGCCCTCGTCAATCACCCCAGCCATTTTTAAATACACCTGATGGAGAAGGTATGTTAATGTCCAGAAGGAAACATTCTTGTTGTCCAACGATAGGTCGAAGTAAGTCTCCTTTCTACATGAAAGATGTTAGAACACGCTCAAAGTCTCCACAGAATAACGGGCAACCAAATCTACAGCTTCCTAAAAATTCATCACAGAGGCGATCTCCTACAGCATGGGACACTTGCTTTGCACATTTAACAGATCGACGAAGTCCATTTGATTATCAGCTTAATGTTTCCCCTGACCCAATATGCCAATCGCCCGGGGTTGATGCTTTGGTACAACATTCAAAACCAGAACATGAACTCGGACACGAGCGATCACCACTGCCACAACACACCGTTCCATGCACCATAACTAACATTCAGTTGAACTTTGCTTCTGAAAGGCATCTTCGTACTAATTCCAACAGTCCAATCTTATACCCTATGTCTTTGCCACTGAGCTTCAGACCCGTGTGTTTTGCACGTTTATCACCGAATGTGTGTAGTCCTTGTCCATCAAACGATGTAAGCCACACAAATTTTATTGGTAGTCCTCGAAGTCATCATGAATCTCTTCCGAGACCATTTCCAAGGGAACCACAAACTATGGTGAGCAACCTGATGCCTCCAATGCAAGCACCTTCCCTGGAATCAAACAACAGTAAAGGAACAATGTCTGAGAGCCCAAGAAAGGCAAAGGAAGAAAACAGACTTTCAACATTAACGATGGACAGTAACCGTAAAAGTGACAACATTCTTAATTCCGGGTCAGCCTTCAGACGATCTGCATTTAAATCTTATGCTTCTGCTGGTCACGCAGAAAAGACTCTGAATCAGATAAAAAGGTCTAGTTCACCAATAAAAAGCAGATATTCAAAGCTCTTTAGGACTGAAGAAGACAAAGCTGCTGGCAAAACCGAACAATATTCATCAAAATCGCCACCAAATTTGATAGCCACAAGCGTCCACGTAAGTGAAACTCGCCATTCTGAATCAAGTCAAACAACAAATGTGAAATATATGGAATCGAACCAAGCCCTCAGAGCAACTGCAACCAGCCCTACAAATCCACATTCGAACCCACGACTGTTGATAATACCACCACCTGAGTTTCTTTGCAGGGAGAAAGCCCGATCTCCATCTCTTTTTCAAAACCTTGAAAGTGCAAGTTTAGAATTTTCTGCTTCATCTTCACCCATTCCTCATCTTTCTAAAAGGCCCAGACTTTCAGATGTGAGAAGTAAAGATAACGCAAATATCTCTTCTCAATACGTAGAAACAGGAACGGCAAATAATCTTTTGCAGGGTACAGAAGAGAAAGGCACAGAAAACACTAGCATGAATAAGCGAAAAATGAGCATGAACAGTGATCAAGGACAATTTGATCATTGTTTAGCAAGACCCGCAAAATGTATGAGGAGGGAGGGTGTGCCGCTAGCATTATCCCCAAGGAATCGTGGGTACGGAGGTGGGAAAGCAGATAACCTTGAAGCTCCAAGCTATCAAGTGAATAGTCATACCCTTGAAACAGAAGAAAAAACTGCAATGCCTAATACTGAGACTGCAGTAACGGGGCTTACATCCAGCACAATCACAACCACCAAAGAGACATACTCATCATCCAAAACACTCGTTGCTAAGGACATATCCACGCAAACCATATCTACGACTATGTCCACTGCTGATTCAGTTGGAAACAAAAGAGACCGAAAAACCGATCTACTTCAGAAGTCATTGTGCACTAAATCAGAGTTCACAAATGTACCATATAAGCATTTGGCTTCTTGTAAGGGTCAACGTAAAAGTTTCTTTGCTGACCCCGTTCGATGTCAACTTCTTTCAATAGCAGCACGTGAGCCTACAAAACCACATCAAGAGAGTCTAATTTCAAAAAGGTACCTTCATGGGCAAAACGTGGTAGGAAACTCAGACAACCTTAAACACACCACAACAAACAGACAGCAAGGCTTTATAAGTTCTCAACAAAACCAACAAGAAAAACATTCCAATTCCTCTCATTCATTGCCTGTACCGTATATTTCTGAAAGGACTGGTCGGCTGAGTCCTTTGGCGTTACCAAGACACCAAGTTAATTTGAATGCAAACTCCCAGAGAAGGTCACATGCAGTAGAACCCAATGGATGTGTTCTAAATCGAAACGAAATCGGGGATTGCAGTCCTGGTCTGCGATGTTCCATGAATACTCAAGCTGTTACAAATAACCAAGGAAATAATGCTAAATTTAACCTTGAATCTGGTTTACTGAAGGGAAATGATTATTGCTTTCCAAGATTTCCGCAGCTTTGCTTTTCCCATCCACTAAGAAGCAAAGGCAATAATCTTTCTCATGGACGATGTCAGTATCTGTCATCACCAAAGTATTCAAACTGTAGCCGCCACAACGTTACTTCCACTAGTAATGTTAGCACTCAAGAACTTGGAAGATTAGATAGCAGTGGCAACAAGAAAGATAATACAGGAAACAAACCTTTGCGATTCCATGTCATGACAAACTTTCCTGTACGTGATACAACTTCCCAGAAGAACTCTTGCTTCTCAATCACGGCTAGCCAAAAAAATGCAGGAAACGAGAAGCATGGGGTAGGAAAAACAAGTGATCCAAACATAACGAAGGCAAGTCAAACATCAGTGATGGGTAATAATGCGATAACTGATGAAAATCTAACTCGAGGACCCATTAATACCTTAAGTAGTCCACTAAAACTACGTGATGAAATGAGTCCAAAGGTGAAACAGAATATTTCAATAAAAAACGTCAATCCTGGTTCTGAGGTGGACTCGAGTGATATCTCAGTATCTGACAAGGCACAAAATACTTTGCCATTATGTGGAACATCAAAAGATCAGATAATGGTCAAACATGGTGTGAGTGAAATCAGCTCCAACTCAGAGGGCACTCCCGAGGCAAACATAACCATCACCAGTTCAAATTTTCAATTTAAGCCTATGAAAAATACCTTTGTAAACAGTCCAGAAAGCCAAACAAAAACTAACGAAAAGACTATGGTTGGTGTTCAGCGAAGTGCAGCAAGAATGCGATGGCAGAAACTCATACGACTGAGTAGGTTAAAAATTAAACGTTCTGTTGCAACAACAGCAAGAACTGGACCCGACCACAAGGCAGAGTCAAAAGATGTCTCTGAAAAAAGTAGCACAGACAGCACAGCCAATAAATGGAGCAACTGTGATCAAGAAGCCAGTGAAAAACAGATTGGTGAAATGATGAAGAAAAAAAAGAGAGAAGACTACAACGACTTAGCTAACACAAGGTATGATCTAAGCAACAAAGAGAGACCTCCTGTCAACACCAAAGAGACACCTTGCCTGTTAAACAATTCCTTGCCAACCTATGTTGCAAATAAAGGTTATGTAACTCTTAAACCTGGTTCACTGGCAGAGCGAAAACACTGTGGATCACAGATTACCTCACCTCAGCGCATCACACATTACGACGGTGATACCAATATGGCATTAAACGCATTTCTATCAAGGTTTCTTTCTGCCTCAGCCAATACATCCAGCAGAATAACTAAGGATGCGGTACAACTTTCAGCCAATCCAACCTCTAAAGCAACTAAGGTTGCTTCACAACTCAAATGCGTACCAAAACAAGAAGGCACCAAATCAATCGACGCTGCAACACCCAAGGAGTTAAATGAAACCTTCCAAAGCACATTACCAGGCAGAGCAACTTCTATAGATGTGCCACCTAGGAGAATGTTAAATAATCCTTTTTCTCATAGCTCAAACGATCAGCAAAGAGCTAGGGCAACTAACGACAGATCATTTACACAAGAGCCATTCAAACAAGGAAATGTCTCTCTACTCTTAAACGAAATGCCTTGCAAAAATCTGGAATCGCCAAATACACCACATACAAAAAATGTTAAGCTACTTAATGCATTGACAAAGATAAATACAAACACTACTTCGCTCACAGGAATTACAACTAATGCCTCAGCAAAAACAGAAGAATGCAGCAGATTACCATTTTCTGGGAAAGCAAATTCCAATCTCCGACAAACTAGAGGGCACTTGGGTGGTACACAATCACCCAATATGGAACTTACTCTAAATTCCAAAACCTCGCCACATGTAGCTACAGTAGGATCTTGTGCAACAAGTGGCATCAGCAAATCACTAAAACCAACAAACATAACAAGAGCTGAAGCCACACACGAAAGCATTTTAAATCAGCCACAAGGGCCAACCATGCAGGAACAAAACAAAACTTTCAAATGCTCACATAACTTGGTAGCTTTTCATACGCAACCCTCACAGATGCCACCTGCTAGCGCACAAGGGTCACCAACTACAAACCTAAAAACAAAGTTCACAAATAAAATGTCCAAAAAGCTAGCCAACAATGAGACAGAAATCGAAAAAGAAGAAAACACATATACTTCACCGAAGCTATCAATGAACTGGTGCAATGCACACTCAGTACATGAGCGGTACAGAACAGAATTAAACTTACCTAACGATCAATTTTACAATACCTCGCATGAAACAAGAACTTTAAAAGCTAAACACTCAAAGTTTCTCTCCAACTCAATTCAAAATACTTTCGAGAAAATTGGTCGTGGTAGTCCAAGGGAAACATATCTGCCATTTAATCAAACCATCAGCAATTATAGTAAGCCAAACAAAAGTGTTTTAGACGAGTCCACTTCTGCGGCAGCTGGCACTAGCCCAAGCAATTCCTTCAGATCAAATTTGTTTAAGGACGAAAGTCTCACACCAATTACCACAAGTGATCAAGTTGCCCATCAGAAGAAACAGTTCAAACCTGTTGTAAGTAAGAAGACAAATGCAATCTCCCGCTCACGCTACTTACCTATTCCGAACAGTAGAGAGTTCTTGATGGATCAAGCATCAAGTATAACAGCAACACTATGTTATCAAACTGAAGTTGAACGTGTAAAATCGCCATGGGAGATGATTTCAAGAGTACATAACGGAGGCCTGTCAGAAACACAACTTCAAAATGAAGAAAAATCTAACCCGATGGGTTATTTGCCCAGCAGTGAAATCATCAGTACCCTGGCAACTTCTTACACGAGAGAGTCCCAGGCTATACTCCACACAAAATCATCCGCTGAAGGCAGTTATGCACCTCGTCAAGAAAACACTTCTGACCCTTCAAAGAAATTGGCAGCTGGATCGTTAACCAACGTCACAT
Source organism: Palythoa grandis (assembly GCA_025448215.2). NCBI lineage: Eukaryota > Metazoa > Cnidaria > Anthozoa > Zoantharia > Sphenopidae > Palythoa > Palythoa grandis. Next base: position 8,048 of record JAOEJH020032192.1, read on the forward strand.
GGGCAGTACTAAATGATGCTAAACGTAACCCGTTACAGATAATTCCGTCACCAAAGCAAGAAGCAAGAGCTACTAGTGGTCCTGCTGATGGTTCAATGCACAGTGAGATCCATGTTCATACGCATTCTAACATCTCAACCAAACTAACGTGGTTGTTGACATCCTGTATCTCAAGTAAATCTGTTCGACATGAAAACCAAACAACTGGATCAAAACAGTTCGACCTTGAAACAAACCAGTGTAACAAAACGCCACAATGGAATCAGGCAGTTGCAGAGTTAAAACAGGAAGATTGCGTCAACACCTGTTCAGTAGGGCAGGATAAACATAGCAATTTACCTTGTGGAGCCATCAAAATCCCTAAAACATCTAAAGAAGCGGAGGGTGCACGCCAATTTGTCCATAGAAGCACAGCAAACAATGAGGACTTTTATCAGAAACAAGTTATCGAAAAGTCATGTCAGTCACTCGAACTAATAAGGGAAATGAAAGGAAAATCAAATAACACCTCTTTTGGTGCTGGACACATCACTCCTCAGACGCCTGAACAATCTAGCAGTGAAAATCTGAGTCCGAGAGAAAGGCCCAAAACTGCTACACTTACTCATCCGAGAAAACCTTTCCTTAACAATGCTCCTGAGATGACAGAAAATGCTTCCCAATCCAGAGAAGAGCATCCTATCAATCAGTCACCACAAACAACGTCGTGCCTGCAAGGAGCATTACCTAATTCTGAACACTTGCCACCTTCCTTTATACACCATTCATTAAGATATACAAGTGACGAGAGAAAAGCACACGAGGGCAGGAGGCAAGAAGGATGCGTCCCAGCTAGAGAGGAGCAGAACATTTCGGAATTACCCAGTTCTTCTGGTAATGCTGCGACCAGCACACACGAGATATTAGACGAGTTTGCTGGGCCAGAAGATTGTTTACCTGTAATAAACGCAACTTTCAGCCTGAAGGACAGACCCGATATACAAGAACAAATCAAACCCTTTGGTAACCAACAACATATTGAGGCCGACTCTTCACAAGTAAAATGTCTGAAGAAACCCTCTTGGGTAAAAATATAGTCTACTAAGAAACTGGTTTTACTTCAGGTCTCTGTCAGCATTTCAACACTTTTGGTCTTTCTATTTCCGAGCTACAGCTTTATAAAAATTATGACAGTTTAGGGAAAAAAACTTTGAGAATATCATAAACATAAAATATGCAATTTAAGGAGATACAAATTTTATAGTTGAGTATAAAACATTCTTTTATATTCTGTTATATCTGTTTAATGTATGTTATATTCTGTTTAATGTATAGAATGATTAATGTTTAAAAAATATACCTCTTTTTTCATCTGTAAAAATTGAAACATTAGCACTGATCTTTTCACTAGCAAATTTCAAGCTTAATGTAGTATACACGTTATTAAAATAGAGTTATTGTTAGTATTGTATTGTCTTTTTAACTTCAGTATCCTAATGTAAATTCGGACGACTGCTAATTTCAAGCACTACTTGTTGCTTTCAGTAAAAATATATGTAGTTATCAATGTACATATACTGAGCTGAAATAAACTTGAATTTTGACTCCTCACACTTTACTAGTAGAACAGAAAAGCTGATAGTTGATCACAGTATGAAGTTTTCTAACTTGCATATCGAGTAGACTGTCAGAGTTGTGTTATGGGCAAAAGCTGTCAAAAACCTAAAACGTTTCTTCCCTCAGTGGCACAGTATAAATAAAATTACACTAAAGGCATGCCCAATTTTGAAAACTTTCAAAAACTCACCTGTATCTATTAATTCTGATTTGTACTTGAGAACATCAGTGTTTTTCGCTTTTTTCTTATGTATGTGTTAAAAGTTATAATTGTGTTACATAAGCAATTTTATTCACATATGAAAGTAAGCAATAACAATTTAAACAACAATAATACTGAATAAATGCTGTTACTCTGTGAAATTTCATCCTGCATGCTGGGAAAATGACTGCCTTAGGGCAAATTTCAGAGAGGCCAACCCCCCTTAGAAGGAGGCTTAGTTTTATACCAGTTGAGGAGGGTTAAATGGACGGGATCCTTGGCTGTAAAATTTTCTCTGTATATAGTTTTTGCTAAGCCTTTTGTTTTGATCATTTCCATTGTTCAGTTCAGTTCAGTTCAGTTCTTTATTTTTGTAATAGATATCTACTATATAACAAATTGGACATATGCCCACAGGTATCTAGGTGGGTCATGTCGTAACTAAAAAAGAGTAGGTAGACAAGTTAACAGGAAAATCAAGATAAATGTACAAGTGTATAAATTACAAAATTAAGTTTGTGAGTTAATTGGTACCGCATTAGGAGAAAGCGTTATTAGATATCTTATTTTGCAAAAATTCTCAAGAGATCTAAATTGTTTGAATTTCCTGTGGGCTGCCATCTTGAGATGTAACATTTTGGGGCTGCAGTGCCAGTCTCTACTCTTGATAAAAAGAAGAGCAATGAAGTGGGGCTCTGGCACTACAATTCAAACATGTACATGTATCTATTTTTGACACAAAAAAACCCAAGATATTTACAACAATGTTCTTGTATCTTGAACATGAACATTTACTCATGCCACTCTCAGGTCCCAAATGAACCAGGGAGGGGGAGTGGGGGGGTTGGCGAAATCGAAGTGAAGATGCTCCATGGTGAAGTTACCCATCAAAATCGAAGTGAAGATGCTCCATAGTGAAGTTACC
>JAOEJH020032298.1:0-10768 GCA_025448215.2 Palythoa grandis
AATAATAATAATAATAATAACACTAAAGATAACAGCAATTTTTTTACATGTAATTTGAAAGCTAAACAACTTTTCTGTTTTCTTTTTTGTTTTTTTCTATGTTTGATGAATAAAAAATTTCATTATCTTCAACAAAACTTTTCTGCTAGCAATTATAACGAATTGGAACAAACAAATTTTATTAACTGTCCGTTTTTTCCAAGGTAAATAAAAGCTCTTTTAAAGGAAATTTGAGCATTAAACCTAATATAGTGCTTAGTAAGACTTGAGTTAACGACAAGATATTTCTTCAATTTACCTCTGATGCTCTTCCTGCATCCCTTTGATCATAAACTCTTTCATCTCCACATCTGTCAGTTTCTTTCTTTTCAACTTCTAATTCTCTGCTGTCCTCTGTCATTTCAACCTTTATCAATATAAAAATGCTCTTATTCAATTACATGCTAAAAGCATTCAAAGAGTTTAATTTTATCAAAGTGTGTTCATTTCAAACCAACAACGTTGACATCAAGAAATTTCTTCAAAGAAAATGTTAGGCACCTACAGTTTGTAAACTTATCTACTTACTTGCTGCTCTTGTTCTCTCTTTACTATTTCAAGTTTCTCTATAAGAATTCTTGCAAATTCTTCCTTAGGTAACGTTCGTCTCTCTTTTGATGCTTTCTGTGTCAACTAAAATGAATTATAAATAAATTAAAGTGTTTAATGATCTTGACTCGTAGTTTCAAAACACTTTAAAATAAAAACAATGGCAAATATAAGAAATTGCAATAAAATTTATTTAAATGGTCTCACAAAACTTTATTTATGCAAGTGTGAAGTGTTGATTAAACCATCAAATTAAATAATAGCTGGACACTTTTATAACTATTTAAACATGTTTGAAGATTTCACAATTACACTGATTTAAAATGAAATTGACTTGCACTTTACTGGAGTTGAAGATATTAACCTGCACTTGCACCATGCCATGGCACAGACAAGAAATATAATATATATTCTTTCTAAAATGTTCAAACGTGTATCTCATACACAGAAATTCTTATTCTGCACTTATTAAATCAACCTTTATTTGTTTCCTTAAACAATTAAGGATAAAAACTGAAGAAATCAACTACATCTTTCTAAGCTTGAGCTAAGCAAACGCAGCAGTTGTACTCACTGGAACAAATTTGTTCAAGTTTGGAAGACCACTGTTTTGCATTATCTTCTGAGAACCACTTGACTTGTGCCTTCTGCTACCACTACATCTTGAATAACCGTCACTACTACAAAAGTAAAGTAAAAATAATAAAAAAATTAAATATTGAAACATGATCTTGCTTTCAAAATGAAAACAAATTATAGATATGAGGATTAAATAACCAGAAAGTTGTGCAAACAAAAGATTAGAGTGTGAAAATATAGAACTACAAAGGGTGAAAATTCAACCTATTACTAGGTTCTTTAAGAATGATTTGTTCTTCATTTTGCTAACACAAAATGGTTGTTTTTAGCAGAGCTCTCACATTTGCGCAGCAGAGCACCACAGCTAAGAAAATTTGGTAAACTACACATCAGAGAAAATTTGGTTGTGAGCGACCATCCGTCCGGACAGTGGGGGAATTAATAAGCGTCACCTATGGAAGGGACTTTCGACATTGTAATGAAATTGGGAGCTCTGCTGTTTGGTTTGCCTAAATATCTATAGTAAACTTTAATCTGTAATGGTCTAATGAAGCAAGCAATTTCTCTAAATGTCAATTTCTGATTCAGATTATACAAGATTTTAAAAAGCACATATAAAACAACAAATAAAAACTTCTGTATCAATTTTCACTGAAATCAAACAATCCATAGTTTAAACATTCCATTTCTTTAGCAAGATCTATTTTTGTTCTGGGGGAAAAAAAGTTCAGTTGACACATATAAACAATGATGGTAGCTCTTATAAGTAATGCTTGACTGCATTTATTTTAAGATACTAAAACCATAGTTTCAAACTGTAAATATAAAGATCAACCCAATAATATAACATTTATTCTGATGTCTTTGTTATTTTAAAAATATGTACACTACTCACTCAGTGGTAACAGACATAGAATCTTCAGTTAACCCTCCACTTGATATGCTCTGGTTTTCCGATTCTCTTACAGACTGTAGGGGAGCAGATGGATAAAAGTATGGAGAGTACAGACCTTTGACAGGGAACTGTAGGGCATTTCTAAACGAGAAAGAAATTTAAAGTAAACAAATATTCAATTGATGATCTAGTGACAACTAGAAGTAGGCATTTGTAATTTAACAGAACTGTTTCTGAACAATACATAAGGAAAAAAATTACAGCAATGATTGTAATGACTGGAACAAAATAAGGTTTAATAAATTAATTGCTGAAAAATTATTTTTTACAGTTCATAAAATAATCCTTCTTGCACCTCATTAAATAATCTCTACTTATAATTTCTAAATAAAGAAAGTGCTGGCATCTGGAAAAGTGAATTTCAAAACACAAATATAGCATTTTTTAATCTATGCTACAATAAATGGAGATTTCAGACCTTATCAAATAGTTTTTTTAGTTTTTTAGGATCAAACCTCACTTAATCTCAAGTGTGTTTATAGTGTCATACAAACTGTAATCTGTGATAAAGCTTGAAATGGTAGATAAAAAAGCAACATTTAGTTTAAGAGGATGTCAAGTAGCATTAATTAACATTTTTAAATTAAGAAAGAGAACCCACTAACAACTGACTTTGCAAGGAAATAAAAAGTTGAAAAAAAGGTCATTTTTTAAAGATTTTTTCTAATTACAGTTTTCTTTGCAGTTTAAATAATGCCTCAGATGAGAAATACATCTGTTACAATAATAATTGTTCAACCCTATCTAAATAATTTATTGAAACACTACCCTGACATGTCAAACCACAAGTGATTATCATGGACAGCATTTCTGAACTATATCAGACCTCCTTTCAACCATTTACAATATGATTATTTAATCGATTTCATAGTTAGGCTACAGAATTACAATATAGGATTATATATCTACAGGTCATGTTCTCCTATTCACCGCACAGGAAAAGTTAAGGAGTTTGTGAGATTAAATCATTGTGGGATCTACCATCATGATACTGGCACAGGAATTAGATAGCTTTTATTCTATGGTCACCCATAGCTTGACTTCATGCTATCATCTTGCGAATAGAGTGTATCAACATCTCTCAATAGATGGTGTTAATTATCCTCAACCAACCAATGAAGGAGCTGCCCTTTGCCCTTCAGATGTCATCTTGGATAGTTTTCTTTTACAAAACCTAATATGATTTCAATGCACTGCAATAGGTTTGTACAAGGCAATTAAAACAATATTTTGCCTCTGCTAAGAAAAGCTTGTCAAATATCAGTAGATTTATATTACATATGGTCCAAGACAGCTCTGTGATTTAAACTATTTGTTTGTCTTAGAGCAAATCTTTTATTTTTCTTGACACATTTTATAACCATAGAACAAATCCGATTTAGAATTTCATGTAGCTAACCAACACAAATATTCACAAATTGAGAAGCAACATACGAATTTTTTTTAAATCAGTTTCATATTCAAATAATTCGTTTATCGAAGCGGGGATTCCACGCAATAATTCAACTTGCTTTTATTTATTTGATACCAACACATCAAGTGTCTCAAATCGAAACGACCTCCACCGACATTCACACCCTCTCCACATTCCAAGTACCAATTCTCCGAATGAGTACGTATTACACAAAACTATTTTTGTCTGGCCTTTACGGAATAATATAATAATACTTTGACTGTAATCTCCGACATGTTTGTCGGAAATACCACAACAGCAAGGTAGTGTATTTAAGTTTTTGGTACAAAAATCCAAAGCAAGAAACCAAATCTCGCTAAACTAATGTTAATGTTGTGATACTCAACGGGCAAGGATTTCACAGCGAGAGGCTATTTTCTTTTTCAGACATAACTAAACAATCGTGTAAGTTCCAGTAGCAAGAATAGAGAGATTTGAGTCGAATATGACAATCAACTCTTGAGTTCTAAATTTATCCGGGGGTCAAACAACTTATCCATAATAACCCAAAAGTAACAAATTTCGGAACCCGACTAGTCATCTTTATGACTCCCACGTCTATTTCTTGCACCGAACTTTTTAACAATTTAATCAGCTCGCAATACTTCCGATAATAAAGATCTTATATGCTCCGAAAATTAAAAAGAAGGTCAATTAATTCGTCCACTAACATACAAACTATCGCTAATTTACATTTCAAATGGTTTAGAAACAAGTTGACAAACTTCAATATGAATTAGGCTCTTCAACAATTCTCAACAAGTATAGTAGCTATAAATAAGTCATCGCTGATATGTCACAGTGTAAACTTAAGCTTGTTCAAGTAACTCGCATCTTAACTTCATATAAATAAATCGACTATATGCATTGACATCCAACGACGCAAAACAAGTGCCATTGAGAAAACGCTGCTTTACCCATTTCAAAAATAATGTGTATTTTTGACGGTATTATTTGCCAGCCAACTCAAGGGTATTTTTAGATTAAAGTTCTAAACTGTAGTGAAGGCTGAAGAGATTTGTCAAAATCTACAAATATTTTTGTGTAATCTCAGTAGCTACTCACCGCGCGCGATCGAGCTGATCTCCTGTTTTTCCACCAATTCCTGTTTGCCCCGTACTTTTTTGCTCAAAATTATCTTCTTCGATATCCCCTAAACCAAATTCTTTTTCTTCCAGTAAAGGAGGCAGATAACTCAACTGAAATTTTCCGACACAATGGCGGTCATAGAGTCCTTTAGGCGTATCGAAGCCGGCCAAAAATGACGGGTAGTGATTGTTTTTCATGTTAGTAAGAGCCATTGACAGAGCTTCGTCAAAAAGGTGACAGTCAACCATAGAATCGCTCACTTGCTGAGAAATCTTACTTTTAGTAGCGTCCCTTATTTCTAGTAATGGATAATTCTTTGACTGATAATACTTATGGAAAATCGCTTTGGCTGCGGCACAATGAACTTGAGGTGATGTAGGTGCCATTCGCTTGTACTCCTCGCAATCGTTCCAGAACTCCAAAAGAATTTGACAGTTTTTACCCTGCAAATAATTATAAAACAACTTAAAACCCTCAGAATCGTTCAGTATATCCAGAAAATCTGACGACCAGCCTTCGACTGGCGGAGTGCAGGTCTCGATTCCTTCAGGTTCAAAGCCAAGTGGGGCAAGCTTATCTTCGTCCAAGCCGTGTGCAAAAGCATGAGAATTTATCAATTGCTTATTCATCACCCGTCGAGGTGTTAAACTTGGTCCATGAAAATGTTCCAGTTTATTGGAAAATGCTGATTGTTCTTTGCCAAGAAGAGTTTCTGCTGAATCTTCAGATCCGGCAGGGGCCGGCCTCATATTCATTGGAAACTCACTACTCACCGACGAGTCAATTTCACGTGTAAATTTCTGTTGTTGGTGAATTAGTGCTAAACTCAAGTTGTGCGGGTCAGTCGAGCTCCTTTGCTCATTTTCCATCGCAGTGATTCTTCGATAACATTTGAATGCATCCAGGAAGAAGCAAGTTACAAAATGCGCGGCAGTTGTTTCGTTCGATCTTCAGTTACAGAAGAAATGCCTCGCAGAAAGATCAAAAACACCGACCCGTTGCCTCAAAGCAAATATTCAAACACACAAATATCAATTGCGACGCTTCGATGGGCCTCTCAGAATGTCTTTCGACTGGGACTTTCCATAAAGATTCGATCCATACACAGTATGGGATGTTTTGTTGATTCTAAGGAACTAAAACTTCGAAACGGCTTCTTGCGAGAGAAAACTTCTAAACTGTTCAAAGACACTCCGCATTTGTCTTGGAAGTGTTTTGAAGTGCGGCAGTTCCATTTCCCACTTCAAAAGAAGCCGCTATGAGAGGCGGCGTTTGGCTGATCAATCCCTAGAGAGCAGACGTCACAGGGAATGCGCAAGCCGCACCAATCACAATACAGCGCGCAAGTCTACCCTCTATAACACGTGCTTGTTGCCAAAATCACACATGTTGACGGGCATTTAATTAAGTGCAGCTGTTGAACCGTTTTCCGACAGTAATGCCCATGAACTAAGGCAAAAGCAAAGCGAAGAAAGAATCTTTTCTCTTTGTTTTGAAAGCCCGAGCTTTTTTATGTTATTCTCGGCGGAATGCAAAACTTAAGTGAGTTTGATTGGTGAAAACTGTAGTTTAAGTGCGGGAGAACGTCCCCTTCGCAAAATTGATTCAGTGACTCTCGTTACGAATTTGAAGGCCAGAAGCGGCAACAACCAAAGGGTATCGGTGTCAATCAAAATTGACAAGTCTTGTGTGATTATTGTTTTGTTGGCGGGGAAATTTGTTTGTTATATTCTAATCAGCATTCGCTTCATAGCTTTGAAATGATTCCATCCAAGAGTATATTATAGCCAAATTGATGTGTTTTCGGACCGCTTTCTCTCGCCATTAAGCCTTCGCCATGTCGCCAAAAATGTTGCATCATTTCACTTGATTCAAGCGGTCGATTTCCAAGTATATTATTATTCAAACTATCTGTTAATGAAATTTTTTATTTGATGAAGTGGCCGCCGTATGCAATTCACTTAACAACTTATTGGCTGTATTATGCCGTAATATTTTTTATGTCTTTGAAGCATATAAAACACAGCCTGTCGGTAGCTTTACACTATGGCTTAGGTGAAATTGAGTTTGAAGAGCCATAAAATTTCATGCTTTCGGGCTTCGCTAATTATTCAGACTTTGTGTTCGTTTTGTTCTGCAGGGAAATGTTTATCACGGTCATTTGGACGCAAAAAGAAGATTATTTTGCAAGAGTTACATAAACATTGCTCAAGTTTGAACGAATTGTGAAGCTAAACCGTTTACAAATGACAGTCACTTATCAAGATTAGGTGGTTTGCAAGACTCAGCAAGCCGCATGTTAATATTTTAGAGTCACGATTTTACTGGGGGAGCGGTTCCTTTTATGTGAGCCGGTCAGCTTTGATGAGAAAAAGTTATGTTTCTCAGCGCCTTCCAAGGAAGTCGATCGCTGTTGGTCCTAGTTTCACGTTGAGAAAAGAAAATCAAACTGTTTATAGCAGCAAAAAAAATTCATTTTTATTTTTCTGGTAACGTACCGATCAATTGGCTTGTTCCTACAAAGATTCAACAGCAACAAAAGGCGACCGGATTCAAATAATGAAATATGCAACAAGAAAGTGTCTGCGGTGCTAATATAATATAACTCTGTCTGTACCTCTAATTTAAGTTCAAATCTGCCAAATGGCAAATGTGCATTTGCTTTATAGTTGAATGGCTGTTTATTCCTATCCGTACTATGTACCGTGTGTAGTTTCAGTTCCCCAAACTGAAGAGATTTAGGATGCAATACCAAAGTAAAAGAGTATTCAGAAAACAAGTTTGTGATAAGTAAAAGCGATTAGCTCATCTTTTTGTTACGCATCGCAATTTACCTGTCCGGCTATAGTCGGGTGCGGCCCCTTTGTCCCGATGATCAGAATCTAGAATTTCCGTTCGACGCAAAATTCTCGGGGTTTTTTTTATAGAAAGTTACAGAAAAACCACATGTAAATTCTAAAGGAAACAAATTGCTGTAGATGCTTCAAAAACCTGCAATTTTTCCTGTCTCGGCACCTTAAAAAACAAAAGCTGCTTTCAAAATTCTAATTTGCGACGTGAAAAAAAAATGATTCTCAAAACGATTTCTGAGTTTTTGGTTGCTAAAATTCTGTTGTATTTGGATCTCTTTCTAAACTTTACAATAATTATTAAGAAATCGAAAGACCTGTTTAAAGGAGAAAACCGCATTGCACAATACACCGGAAGAAAACCCTTGCAAACCGGAAACGGAGTGCAAGAGATGGTTGATCTGCGATTCAGCGGGTATCTGCAATGTTGTTTTTAGGCGAAGATGGTGAATTACTGTCGAATTAATCTTTTCCCTTCGAAATTAAGTAAGGGAAAGTTTCATTGTTTTTAAATCTTGTGAACTGTTTACTCGATTACTGGAATGTCTTACTGTTTGTTTAAAGACACTCAAAGTTAGAGAAAATTTTGCTTCCTGGAAAAGTGAACGATTATATTTATAGGAAGAAACCAGGCTATTGAATTGTTACTTTACTAAGAATTCAATAAAACGCTTAGTTACAACTCACACGTAATATGAAGCGTGTTAAAATACGTCCTCTAAACCTATCACACACAATTGAATTTTGCAAATAAAAAGTCTCAAAACTATGTGGAGTTACTCATGTTTTGTAAAGTAGATTACAGACCCTTCATATATTTAACGAATGTTTCTTTGCTTTGTTGTATCTCTATGAGTTTATACATCAGACAGCAAAAAAGGAAAGCGATGGCGATGTGTTTTCGAGCTGTTTACTTCCTCATGGCAAATCAGCAAGTAGGTCGCTAATATGATTAGTAAATGAAATTTATGTTTATAATCTACATTCTACAGAAGTATCAAGAACAAAATAAATAAGACTATTTAAATATAAGAAAAATTCACGCTTTTTCAGAACTTCTACTTACGCGCGTCATTCAGCACTGCGATCAACTTGCTTGTTGTATAAGCGCGGCAGATTTGGGATCTAACTCTATATGAAAACACATGAGATAATGCTATAACATAAGGGAAAAAGTTCTTTCTAACAATTTAATAACTTGTTTCTAGCGCCAACAGATTGTTTCTTTTAAAAGAAACAAATGTCTGGATAAGCTTTTCTTAATTATCGCGGGAGCTTTAATCTAAAAACAAATATGTAGACAACATAGTTTGTCGCCGGTCGACAAAAGATGATTTTCGTCAGAATACTTAACATCGATAGTTGAGGAGCAAGAGACACTCCATAAACAGTTTGTTCGAACTCGGCTACTTCCGCGGTTTGTTCCTACTTCAACACAAGTGCTAATATTAAACAGCGGGTTATTTCCGTTCAGTCGCTACTCGAAAACCGAAACACTGAAAACCAGAAATTGCCAGCGCCTCGTGTCTGTAGGTTTTCGCGGCTGCTTACGCTCAACCAATATTTACAAACAACCAAGTTCATTCTACTTCGTATTCTTGATATATTAAAAGAGGTTTTTTTTGAAGTGTGGGTGCTGTTGTTAGAAGGTTTTCACCTACAGTCTTTTAAAAATAGGACTGGACGAAAATAATTTCGCGTGTACATAACGCACTTTCACATTTATTTTAGTTTCGCGCAAAAATGCAGTGGGGCTAGGCTCTAACAAAGTTTATTGTTTCAAAACAAGTTTTATGCAAATGAAAAAATATATACACATACTTTTTTTCCGGATGAACTTTTTTCTGGCATAGCGAAACAATAATATTTCTAGCTTTTTTTCTTAGCCTTTCTTTTAAACATTCTCTTTTATTTATAACTTCTTTGTTATTTCCGAGCCATATTTTCCGCATCGTAGCATCGATACCCATTGTTCAATGCTAACAGTATCTCAGTCATGGCCCAAGATCATTGGATCGATTAAATAAGACGGACGTGAATAAAATAATAATAATAGAACAATAGTTGAATTATTCTTTTGATTGCTGTTTTGGCAGCAAAAGTTACATCAGCATATAGAAATGTTAAGAAAACGAGAGATAAACAAACATATAAGTTTGGGCAGAATCCCGTAATTTTAATTTCAGATATTAAAAACAGTAGTAAATTGTTTGATCTATCCTGGTAACATCCAATTAAGAGCCGTAAGCACCTATGGCTATGAATAGACCTGCCCCTCGTGCAGTAAAACCTTTATTGTTTAAAATAATCCTTAACTCCAGTGTCAATTTTTTATTTTTGATTTAGTTAGATCTGGTTTTGAGAGTCGATTCTTTTTTGTAGCGTTCAGCGAATTTTGTCCGGGCGATACAGCCGAGCAAGGCTAAAGTATATGGTGCCTTTCTAAACTTTTTGTAAGGATTTGTTTACCTTTTGGTTCTAATGTCGGTTCCGTAGATATGCAAAACAACAATTTAAACAATCAAAATTTATCGGCCCTTGGACAAGAACCTTTGCCAAAATCTCCTTCACTCTTAAAATCACTTTCGTAACCACATCTTACTATGTTAACACGTCGGTTTCCGAGCAGTTGTCTAGCTATTAAATTTATCAGAAAGACAAAGATCCTATAAAGATTTTATCGGAATGCAATTCTGACATTTTTTGTTTCTTGAAGCAGACGTTGATAATTATATAAATTAGATGAGAAGACAAATTATATGATAAGACCAGGAAACGTTAAAAACATCCCACCACTGAACAATGAGATATTTTGTTGACTGTACTTGTGAAATTCATTGGGGCGGTGTTGTGTATTGAAACTATTATGACACATATACAGTGTGCCCGCGTGAGGCCCGATCTATCGCGATCCACCACCCTCTATGAAAAATGAAAAGGAACCGCTTTCGGCTTTTTTCTGGTTGACATATATATTGTAATACTTATAAAGGGAAATGTTTTTGAAAAAACTTATCACATCAAGTTATTATGATGTGTGATTATTTTTTTTATCTTTTTGCTACAACATGACAAAATCAGAATCCAAAAGGAACGTAAAAAGCGAAAAACTTACGTCTAATGAAAATTGTTTTTTCCTTTGCTTTAGACACGAAATTCTATGTTTCAGCTTTATACTGTTGTACAAAGTATATAGCTAACGGTGACCCAGCTCTACTCTCTTAATCTTTAGAATATTTTAATAAACCAGTAGGT
>JAOEJH020032404.1:0-10766 GCA_025448215.2 Palythoa grandis
TGCCGCTGCACACAGTCTATTTATTCATTTTACTGATTTCAGGAGAAGAGTAACAACCATACACACAACAATACTTTAGCATTCTTTATCTTGTAACTGGATTGGTAAATAGTTCTTGTCAGGCGAGAATGAGATGGATTTATGGCTAAGGATGACAACTGGATCAATTTATAAGCCCAAATAACAATAGGACAATTATATTATAATGCGATCGTGAGCAGCAAACGTGCTTGAAAATGTTCCACTTGAATTCGAATAAGCTCGTATAACTTTACAAAAAAGCAATACACGTCACACAATTTATCGAAGCTTGCAAAAAAACCAAGCAAATCAATTTTAACTTATCATAAATAGCAGCGAATTACGCAGTGAAACTACAACAACAAAACCATTGCTACCCCGTCGCTAAGGCTTTCGTGACTAACCAATCAAAATTTGTTTCCGGTTTAAGGCCATATTTCAAAAGAAAAATAATTGAAAAGTTTTTTATAGTCAAGGCAGTAATTTGTCAGATTCATTTTAGCAGTTGCTAGTGTCTATAACAAATTGAAAATATATACCTTAAATGCTCTAATAAGCCCCCCCTCTCTAATAAGCCCTCCTCTCTAATAAGCCCCTCCTCCAGAGGGCCTGAAATTTAATAAGCTCCCTTGGGAGCTTATTAGAGCGTTTGCATTAGTTATTTGTTATTGTGCTCATTAATATCCATCGGAATATTTTCTACCATTCTAGCTCATTTCCATCACTTTGTCACCAGTTTGCTCCTTTAGTTGATTTTAATGATAAATATTGTTTTGAACCCATTTGCTAAAATAAGAACCTAGCAGAAATTTTAGCCTAAACTGGTTCTTACACAAAGGGGGGCTAAATTAAGAATTTTAGGCTAACAGGTTCTTAAATTCTAGATTCTTATGTGCAGGTTTTTACTGTATAGCGGCTCGCTCTTTTGCTAAAATACAGTTGCAACAGTTGCAGTGATAGAACTTGAGTGATCCTAGCAATTAGAATCACAACCATCTCTAGTGTTACTTCAATCGCAATAAAATGGTTAACATATATCGCTACAGTTGCTGAGCATACTTTTTTAGCAACAGTATCAATAGCTACGATGCTGCTGATGATATGGAAACCAGGCTTAAACAGAAGATAATAGATCCCAATTAATAGCACCTAGCAGAAGATATAGACCTTAACCAGTGTTTCAGGTTTGTAAGTTTGAAAGATCTGGATGTTACGGGACTTAAGAAAGCTGATGCTCAAGAGCATAATCGCTGGAGAGCTGCTCTGCGGCACCATGCATCGCCGTACCCGCCGGAAGGTGGAAAATAGACGTTAAAAACTGGATAGTAGTAGTAGTAGTAGTATAGTTTTTATGAATCCTTTTGTTTAAATCGGTCTGAGAAGAATGCCTTAAATCACATCACAGAAACAGGGCTTCCATGGGCCCAGGAAATCTAAATTTAAAAGCTAAATTTAAGTTTAGTTTTGATATTCTAAAGGTGCACAAACCCTGCAGAAAATCGCATAATGAGACATCACATTATATCTCATTACAGGGACAGCAGAGCTACGGGTGCATCAGCACTCCTAGGTTTTCCAAGACTTTGTATGAAAATTAATTTTTTTAGCAACCCTAGCAAGTCTGTAATCAGTGCCCCCAGTGAAAAAATGCTCCAATGTCCATGTATCACATAATAGAAAATGTTGCTCAAGGCAAACAGAAAAAAAATATATATTTTCAAATCTGGGCTTATTTGATGAATGTCATAGATCTTAAAGTCTGGAGATCTGTAACTTGGTACTAAGTTATAGCGTGTACTGCCCTGTAGGTGAAGACTCAACTTCAAGCACAGTCGGTGCAAGAAATAGCAGTTGGTCATCAACATAAACACACCCACTTCTACCAAGCATGTAGGTCCATATACAATCAATCTGGTATTGCAGGGCTGTGGAGGGGAGTGTCTGGGGCGGTAGCCAGGGTATCAGTTGGATCAGCTGCTCAGCTTTCCGTCTTTTCTACCTCCAAAGACATCATCAAAAACCAGAATGTTTTTAAAGAAGATAGCTGGCTGGTTCCAGCGGCGGCAAGCATGCTAAGTGGTTTTGGTGTTGTTATGGTGATGACACCATTTGATGTTGTTTGCACTAGGCTTTATAACCAAGGCACGTCGGCCACTGGTCGGGGATTACTATATGATGGCCTTGTGGACTGCTGTGTCAAGATCTTCAGAAGGGAGGGAATATGGGGGTTTTATAAGGGAATAGGACCTCATTACTTCAGAATAGGACCACATACATTTTTAAGCTTACTCTTTTGGGATGAACTGCGAAAGAAGTACACAAAATACTTTCAAAAGTAAATCATCTGTTTATTTTTATCCTATTTACAACGAATTTATATATATTGCTCATTATTAATTTTATCTTATTGTAGTTTGAGTAAAGGATTGATCAATGGGAAATTTTATAAACTTATCAGCCAAATATTTTGTGACTTAAAATTAGCTATAGTTAAGATTTATGAATGAATGAATGAATGACTTTATTAATGCTCCCAAAGGGGTTCTTCCGCAATAATTTACAAAAATAAGTAATACATAGTACTTTACACTGTGCTTTATGAATACCAGAGGAAACTCACAAATCAAATTGTTTAAATTAACAACTGACCAATGTTTCTTGAAAAAGGGACCTTGTTGTGCAGTGGCCTAGAAGGGACATCGCCTTTATTTTTCAATCCATGGCTTCTATTTTCAATTCACAACTTTTGTTTTCAGCCTGCATTTAAAATCTTGGAGTGGATCAAGTCTGGCAACCATTTAATTACTCATATATTTAGTTAGAATATGGTTTCTAAAATAACAACAAAGAAAACTATAATCAAGATAGAAAAGTAAAAGAGCAAAACTAAATAATGCTTACAGATACGTTGCCTCGCTAGCACAATTACATCTCCTTGCAATTTACAAATCTTAGGCCTTCACACGAATTTATACTTAGTTGTAGTGTCTTCCTTTTTTTACTACAGCAGTCTCCACTTATCTCGAACTCACTTATCTCGAACTTCGCTCCATCTCGAACCAAATCCCGTTCCCCTTGGATTTGACTGGTATTTTCTCTGTTATTTACTACTGTTTATCTCTGAACACGCTTGTCTTGAATCTCCGCTTTTCTCGAACTATTTTCTTTCTCCTTGGTACAAAAATACACTTTTTAATTCGAACAAGTCTCAAAGTTTGCTCGTTGAGATAAAAAATGGTGCTACTTGTAAAACTCTAAAACACTTTTATTTAAGCAGTTAACTATATTTGCATGGCTTTAGAGTTTCGTCCGCTTCTTGTATTTAGTTAAGCTCCATCAGAATGTCACACCATTGTTTCGTTTGTCTTGAATTTGATCTCAGGCCAAGAGTTCCCTTTTTAAAATTCCGATAAGTTTTTCTTCGCCTGAGAAACTTAACTTAAAGGGAACTCTGAACTGTGGCTGCGACGAAACCTCAAAACTGTGCTATGTACGTTATTATTTAACGTCCACTTAAAATGCAAAATAAACTTAAGTATATACCGCTGTAATGTAACTTAATTTACATAAAATTTGTGAAGTTTTGTGCGTCTTCTCTTAAGTCGAACTCCGGTTATCATGAACTTTTTCCCCTGTAGTTGCAGTGTCTTCTCTCCCTAACCGCTGCAAAGCTAAACTTAAAGTCAATTAACAAATTGGAAATTTAAATATTTTTTAAGCAAATTTGAAAATCAATCACTTGAAAATAGAAAGGAACCACTGACAGGGAGTGGGACCGCACTCCCATTACGTACAAATCGCGAGACCGACAGTTCAATGTCACAAAAGTAGGAGAACCTACAGTTCAGCAACTGCCACCAGGTGAATCTTTCTGTATGGTGTGTGCTTCCTCAAACAAGTATAGTTTGTGAATCGGCCGGATAAGTTTGGGCAATCTGGTCTTCACTATTGCTGTTCGCACTGAACCATCATTCCCTAGCAAGACTTTAATAATATGGCCCAAAAGCCAACTGCCCTTGGCATGCATTGATCAACAAGAAGCACTAAATATCCAACTTCAGCATTCCGACTAGGCTTGTACCACTTTTGGTGCGCCTGTAATGCTGAGCTATGTACTCGTTAAATTACTGTCTCCAATTTAAGTGGTTCGCCAAGCTTTGTGTTTGCTTCCATTTCTTGCACAGATAAACATCGTCCTTTACAAAAACACCATGGAATATGGGGTTAAAGATTTGCAGTCGTTTGGATTATCGTCAGTAATGCTGATGACAACGGTTTTGGAAATAGTTCGCTCTATGTTGGATATTTATCTAACATTTACAATAAAACGACAGCACGCCATGAGCCACAATTCCAAAGTAATTTATTCATGAAATGTCATCAATGCTATTTAGATCATAATGACGTCATACACATTCCCCTTGTTGTAATTTAGAGACGTACAGAACTTCACAATAAAAAAATTGTAAACGCAATTATGTCAGTAAACAAAATGTTAACTTCGAGCTCAACAATGTCTAAAGCTTAGTTGTTTACTCGGGAACATTTTTTTCGATTGAAACGGCTTGAAACAGACTCTAGTAGGTTGACATTTGTGACTGTTGTGTGTTACAGTGTTTTAATATGCTTACCTTCTCTGGGACATCCATGAGTTTTAGTCTTCCAGCGAGTTGAGATAAAATCAAAGAGCTTGCAGAAGCCGCGAGGCGAACAATGGTCTCAAGTTGTGACGAATTCATCATAAACTCAAGGGTCACAAAGTTTTACGAGAGGTATTTAAACTTTTGTAAAATCTTGGAGCGGTTCACGTCTGGCAACCACTTTCTTACTCGTACAAAAATAACAACAAACAAAATTAATAATCAAAATCTACACAAATAGACAGAAAAGTAAAAGAGCAAAACTAAATAGTACTTAAAAATTAATCGTTGCTTCGCTAGCATAATTACCACTCCTTGGAATTTGCAATGATCTTAGGCCTTTGCGCCAATTTATACTCAGCTCTAGTCTTTTCTCTTTTTTTTACTAGTTCAGAGTCCCTTCACCACAACTTCTATTTTCAACTCGCGGCTTGTATTAATTTTTTCGTCATTTCGTTTTTCAATTCACAACTTTGTTTAAATTTTGTGACTTTTACTTTCAATTCGCGGCTTTTTGGCTTTTATCTCTAGCAAATTCAATGTTGCTGTCACGACTTCTGTTTTCCTATAACTTGCTTTAATCAGTCTGTTTCGATCGAACACAACTACTTCGAACCAAAAAAAACTATCCGACTCTTCCCGCTCACTCGCTCGCACATGATTTTCTACTGGTTACCAGTATTTCTCGGCTCAATTCAAACACTACGAGATTCTAGTTTCCAGTCTAACTCAGATCAGTTTATACAAATTTAAACACTGTTCAAAACACTGTTCAAAACGATAAATCTCGACATTTCCCCCTTCCGGATTAGGAGATAGTCTAATCCGCATCCTCGTGCTCGTAAGATTCAGCTTCCAATGGCGACAATCGGTGGATTGTTCGTCGAGTAACCCTTCCCTCCGACCATACATCTGCGACCCTCACAAGCCCGTCTCGGCCAGGATAGCTTGTTTCAATTCTCCCCACGTGCCATTTACGTCTTGGCGCATCCGGGTCTACAACAAGTACTGCATCTCTTTTCCGCAAATTCCTAGTAGGGAAGAACCACTTCTGCCTTGAGCTGATCTGTGGTAAGTATTCGCGCATCCATCGTTGCCGCACATGACGTATTAGCTCTTGAACTCTCCTCCATCGATTTCGAGGATTGAACTTGGTTGTGTCCACACTGTCCGGTGCCAACTCACCGCCCATATGGCCAATAAGGAAGTGATTAGGAGTCAGCATAGGTTCATCGTTGGGATCTCCGCTGAGAGTAGTAAGGGGTCTGGAGTTTAACAAACTTTCAACCCCTGTAAACACGGTTTGAAGTTCCTCATCGTTGACATCAGCGTTCAGCAATACTGCAGAGATTGCTCTCTTAGCAGATTTGATCATGCTCTCAAAGACCCCACCAAAATGCGGAGCTGCAGGTGGGTTCCAGTACCAGCTCACACCATGATTTGCTGTCATCCGTTCAATAGTCTCAGGGTTGATCTGCTCCACTAACTCCCTCAGCTCGTTGTTCACTCCCACAAAGTTGGTACCGTTGTCGCTGAGCATCTTTTGTGGCCACCCTCACGAGTCGAGCCATCATCCTAGTAAATGCTCTAAGAAAGGCATCGGTTTCAAGAGAGGCAGCCATTTCTAAATGACAGCAATGCGTCTGTAAACAAAGAAATAAACACAAATAACGTTTGGCACGAGTTTTGCCACGTCCTTGTATTGTCAAATATGGACCCCCAAAGTCTGCACAACAGTTGGCGAAGGGTCTCATTGTCTTTTCCAGTCTTATCCTTGGTAGTGGCGCCATCCGCTGCTGCGCCGGTGTTCCACGAAAGCGCCTCCTGCACTCAGCACAATCTCACACATTTCTTGACTTCTTGTCAGCAGTGAATCACTAAATATTTTTCTCGTAAATGTTTAATATTAAAGTTTACCCCCATCTCGTGTCCCTCGACTTCGTGGTAATACTTCACTATTAATCCTGTAACGGCATGGTTCTTTGGCAGAATGATAGAAAATTTTGTGTTATCCGAAAGTTGATCTGAATTTCTTAGTCGAGTATTCGATCTCGGCAGTCTATCAGTTAACACTGGAGTAAATGGCAATAGTGAACTCTTCTTTGGCATAAGCTTCCCTCATTCTAGGGCTTGTATTTCTTCACTGAAATCATCGATTTGGGCCTCACGGATAATTCTATTCTCTGTATTCTGTAATTCAGCTGGTGTTAACTCTCTAAAATTCCGCTGTGCTTTCGAATTACGAGCGTTGTCAATGAATCGTTGGACCCAACTTCGGACACGTGCTAACGAATTTCCGATCTCTTGTCTAATGCGTGGATGTACTCGATACCATTTTGAATACCTTGTTGGATCTAGCTTCCAAGTTGCTTGGTCTTTAGCCACTGCTTCCTCATCTCGCTGTAATTGCTATCCTACAAGGTAACTGTTCAGTGCTGGGGCAGCTGGGTTCTCGAATCGATCACGTCGTTTGGCTTTGATTTCCTCATGTGCCTCAGGAGAACTTCCAAACTTTCTCTCTGGCTAATATTTTTCTGAATTCTTCAAAAATTCTGGACCTTCCCACCAGCATATATCTTTGGCTAGTTCACTCACTGTTAGTCCTCGTGTGGCCTTGTCAGCAGGGTTCTTCTTAGTAGGGACATACCGCCACTGGTCCGGGTTTGAATGTTCGTGTAATTCTCCAACACAGTGAGAAACGAAAGGCTTGTAATTTCTACTCTGACCTCTAATCCAGAATCTAACGTTGAGACTATCAATCCAGTATGTAGCTCCACTCAATGGCACTTTGAGTGCCATACATACCTGTTTAGTTAGCCTCAGTCCAAAAAGTGCTCCCATCAATTCAAGTCTTGGAATGCTCATTGCCTTTAACGGTGTAAGTTTTGATTTTTTAGCAATCAACCGGGTACTCACTTCGCCGCCGCTGTGCTTATTTCGAATGTAGACTGCAGCTGCGTAGGCTTTCTCTGAAGCATCTGTAAACGTATGAAATGTTGCACTCTCAATTTTTTCACTCTTCAGACACCTAGGAATTTTAATCTGTTCAAGTTCAAATAGTTCCCTAAACCCCGGTTTCCAATCTTCTCTCCAAGTGTCTGGCAGTTGGTCATCCCACCTGATAGCCTCAATCCATGCTTGTTGCATGAGTAGTTTTGCTTGCATAATGTCGGGACTGATGAATCCTAGTGGGTCAAATAGTGTCGCCATCTTCTTCAAAACATTTCTCTTTGTGATATCAAAATCTTCTGATGGTGGTGAATAATGAAATAAGAATGTGTCATCTCGAGCAGTCCAAAGCACGCCAAAGTCTTTGTCGTGGGAAATTCACATATTTTTCTCAAGATCAATCTGTGATACTCGATCTCCCTCAGGAACATCTCCAATTACTTCAGGTTGGTTTGAAATCCATTTATGGATGTGAGAACTTGCTCTGTCTCCCAGTTCAGTCGCCGCATTTCAGTCGTCTCTTCCACTGTTGCAATTGACGTCATAAGATCATCCATGCAACAACTCTTCTTTACTGTTTCAGCTGCTAACAGAAATTCATTTCTGTGTTCATGCGCATGTTTCTGCCACGCATACTGTGCACAGAATGGACCGTAGCAAACCCCAAACACCACACGTGAGAATTCATAAACATCTGGCTGTCTGTTTCTACCTAGGTCTCGCCGCAAGAATCGATGAAGTGGCCTGTCTTCAGGTTTCAGAGACACTTGATGGTACATTTGGCTTATGTCACCCACGAAGGCCACCAAGTCCTTTCTGAACCTCAAAAGGATGTCAAATACCTCTGTCTGTAGCTTTAGACCTGGTAATGATTCTGTATTCACACTCTTGCCATCAACTTCTGCAGATGCGTCAAGCACTATGCGAACCTTTGTTGTTGCTTTGTCTGGTCGGACTGCTGGGAAGTGTGCCAGCAACCATTGATTCTGGTTTTGGTTCATCTGGAGGCACTCGACGCACATAGCCTTTCTTCACATAGTCATTAATCACTCCTTGATAAGCTTCTGCCACTTCTTTATCTTTCGCCAATTTCCGTTCTGTCGATTCAAGCCGCTGTTCCGCTAGTCTACGGTTGTTTGGGAGAGAAGGCCAGTCCTCCTTCCATGGCACCGACACCTTCCGTGCTCTACGTGTGCTCCTCCAACTCAAAAGCATTTGAATGCCATTTATGGAGTGTGAATTTAGCATCTTGCGTTACGGCAGTAGCCCCTTATTTGAGCTCTAATGTCTGGTTCACCGTTGAACTCCCAGTAATTAGGTCGTCAATGTAAAGGCTTTTGCTACGAGCTGTGATGCCCGTTTCCCCCATGATTCAAGGTGGTGCTCAATAACACCCCCTAAGAGGAACGGGCTTGTTGTCATCCCCAACAGCGCTCTTGTGAATCGAAATGTCTCTAGTTCAGTGAGTTTGTTAGTTCTCCAATGAAATCTGAGTGTATCTCTGTCTTCAGCCTTGATTCTAATCTGGAGAAATGCTTGCTTAATTTTTCCGGAAAAAAGCACTGGTTAAAACCGGACCCCGACATGTACACTCCACAATTGATTTTGGAGTGGTTGCCCAGGATTTAGACATTCATGCAGAGACGGTGCATTGACATATGCTCTCGCCAAAGCGTCGTAAACGATGCGTAGCTATGTAGTCTCAGCAGCTTCCCGAATCGCTGGCTCGGGGGAGAAGGGGGAAGGGGATGGGGGTTAAGGGGGGATATAGAACTCTGATCCTTTCAGTGGAACAGTGACTCATTCTATAATCCCTTCTTTTATCTGGGTTTGAATGATATTATCATACCTTCGACAAGGGTTTTCCTTTCAAGTTGTCGTATCAGCATGTTAAGCCTGCGTACATTCCCTTCGTGATTATTTCGGAGTGTGGGATAATTTCCCTTCCACGGGAGACCCGTTTCATACCACCACTCTTCTACCCTCTTTAATTGTTCCTGGAATTCCTTGTGCACTACGTGTTGGTCGTGTTCTGGAGTATCTTTCAGGCTTAACACATCCAACCTGCACAAATCTTCGTAATCGCTCTTTCTCGCTTGAGCAAACAGCAACGTTGTAGATTCAAAATCCTCTTCTCCGCCCGCTATTATAGTCCATCCTAGTTTTGTTTTCTCTGCAACTGGTTCCCCTGTTTTTCCAATTTTAGGACACTCGTTAGTTTTGATGCATATGTATTCACTGGCTCCCAGAATTAGGTGAACAGGTAGCCTGGCCTTGTCATCGCTGTCATCCATCCATCCATCCATACATACATACAACTTTATTGACCCACAGATTTTCATCTGCTATTTACATAATTACATAAGGTAAAAATAATGCAAGCACCTGTTTTTCATGAAAACCGTGCATTTGAAAGATGTAAAATATATTGAAATTAAAATTAAAAACTACTATAAGTATGATAGGTATAATTCTAAGTATTTACAATGAGAGGTATTGTATATGCATTCGCTTTTAAGCGAGACTCGTGGTACATCTGTTACTCTCAATAAAGATTTAAACTTTGAAAGGGACTGAGCTTGGCGCAGTTCGGACTGAAGACTATTCCATAATGACACCTTTAAGATGATCATACATGTTCTGCTATGAGTTGTTCGTATTTTGAATTATCCAACATTATCAGCTCTCGTTGGTTAACTTTCGCAAAACTTCCCTCAAGTGCTTCAACTTTGATTGTTGACGAGCTGAATTTCTAACGATTAAGGGCTTTTCAAAGGCTCTTGAAAAAGAGAAATACATTTAAGGAATTTTCAAGGAATTAAGGAGTAGCCAGAAACCTGCATGTAAATGTTGAAAATTTTTGAATTTTTTCAGGCTTCTTATTCGCAATTACCTAAATTGCGTTTATAACCGCGAAGATCGTATCATAACGTCATTTTTTTAAAAGTAACAATACCAAGATTAAGTTAGATTATGATGCGCGCTTAAACTTTTGTGAAGTGACAAGAGCGACAAAGCTCACTTTAGGAATCTTTTTGAGTATATGCTGATACAAGTCAAAAATTTTTGCCATGTCAAACATGAAATCTCATTCACTCCATCTCTCCCCCCCCCGCTCATCACACCCACCCACCTCTCCTTTATTCCCCCATCAGA
>JAOEJH020032505.1:0-10761 GCA_025448215.2 Palythoa grandis
ACAGGACCGAGTGGAGTCTAATTCGGTTTGTAATCATATGAGTGATTCACAAATCGGAACATAATCATTACAATTTCCAAAAAACAAAAAAGTGTAATTTGAAAAATAGCTTTTGATAGCAATTTTTAATATATAAGTATAATTTCCGAACAAAAAATATGGAGAAAAGCTTTAAAAATGGCTTTAAACATCCACCGGAGGTAAGGGTATGTTGTTAGGTTGCTATAGTGATTGTAATCAATGTTGTAATTGGTGGGTTTGCTGAAAGGACTTAAAATCATTGGCTCGTGTAACTGTCCGATTACAGGTGTCTGATTATAGCCAAATGTCCAATTAAACCGGCCGTCTCATTACCATTTGCAGATTAATTAGTGCAAAATACAGCAGTTTATGCACCAGTCACATTTGAGGAAATTGTAATGATTATGTTCTGATTTGTGAATCACTCATATGATTACAAACCGAATTAGACTCCACTCGGTCCTGTTACCATTATTTATAAACATGAAAACATGTATGATCTTTAACAATTTCGTCAATTTCATATGAAAACTAAAAGCTAACGCTTGAAAGTATACAGTAACACAGTTAAAAAAACTATTAAAATGACTAAAAACTTTATCCGGCATAACTGAAAAGGGAATCTCAAAATACATATGGTAAACTGAAAACACTACAGAAACTGGTGATAAGCGCCGGCTCCAATGACCCACTTAGGCTCGAAAAGGATAAATTTAGTTTTTTAGCTTTAGCACTTTCCGCGAAGGATTCTCTATTTATTACACATTTAGGTGATAAAACCGTGGAGAAAAACCATAACAGCGAAAAAAGCAACAGTGAAGCGATATGACATCACTTCACGGGAAAATGGTCCAATGATTTTAAAAGCTCCATATAAATACTTTTAGCCAATCAAACTGCTTGTTTTATCACTAGTTTTGAGACGCACGTTTCCCGCCTTTTTTCAAACAATGAAACATGGTTTCAAGCATGGCTTTAAATTGGTGGCTTATGTGATTTTAGGAAAACTATATTCAAATTTCTAGCATCAAAATGGGACCATAAGTATCTCGAGAAAAACGAGACATTTCTTTGACTTGTTTTAAGTTATAAAAACGAAAAGGTACTAGAAGATTACACTACATGTGTGACAAGTTGAAGGTAAGTAATGTTGATACTTTCAGTGAATCACTTTAGTGTCACTGTGTTATGTATTTCATCCATCCTAAATTGTGTAATAAACAAATTACAAAATGTTAATAAGAGATTGATATCGTTTTTATTCACTCGTTTTTCGTATTATATTACTCACTCGCCCGCAGACTCGCTCTCCTCGTGATATGAATCGAAAAACTCGTGAATAAAAACCATATCAAGCTATATAGTATCAAGCTCTTAACATGTAATAATCTCTATTTCTACAACATGTGAACAAGTCTCCCAGTCGTTTAGTAAGTTAACTGAAATTGTACCCAATATAAATAAACAATCAAGTAAACGCTCTATTGTCGTCTAATACTGATAATTACAATAAGATAATAACAATGACGAAAACAGTAACAGTGATACTAATTACGATCTCTATTGTTCTTTTAACATTATGTTTTAAAGCCATGGAGATTAGCAGTGTAAAAAGATTAGATCATGGCATAAATAATTAACAGAGAAGAAAGAGCGAAATTCTCGATGACGGATAAATGAACATCGTTAAATTTCAGGCTAATGGTGACTGCTAACCCTTTTGCGAGTTTAAAAAAAAGCAAAACAAAAATTAAAAGACTTGCATCTGCATAACGTTTTAACACTGAAGTAAAAGTAATATACACATAAAGTATGTATCTATAGCCTATAGCTAAGTATCGCTAAGAGTCAGTTTTAAAGTTAAAATATTATGGATTAAATTCTTTGCAGGGTAATTTGTGCCCATAGCAGCACCATACACTGACACATTCTTAAATGCTTTACATTTTATACAGACAGATGCTACACACAGCACCTAAGAACGCAACAAATGCTGCTGAACACCTAGATATATGATACTGAAATGGTGTAACATCCAAGGTTAGAGATGCATCTGGCTGGCATTTTGAACGGAGCCTGCCAACCCTTAAGGTGAATTTGAGAGGACAAATCCCACCAAGCTTCTCTCAATGAACGACACGAAACTACACCAGATAAAACGAAGTATAGAACAAGATGATGTCATGCAGAAACTAAAGGATAATTATATTATCGTTAGACGTTGGCCAGAAGACAAATCAGAGCAACCTGTTGTTTGGCAACATACTTAAATTACCGTGTTGCATCGAGCATCTATGATGGTTGATCTTTAAGGGAGAACGACTAGTTATCCCGAAGATCACTCGACCAGCAATGAAAGTAGAAATAGCTACCTTTATAAAAATATGCATGTAATTTTGCGTCAATTCAATTTCGCAATCTTAAGAAAATCGCGAAATTTAAGTGACACGAAAACAGTGTCGCAAAGATAACGTGACACAAAAATTGGGTGACACCCAATACGATAATAATCGACAAAAACTTGGTTTGTAGCTGTAGAAACATAAAAGAATTTAGTTTTGCTATTTTGTGGCTATGTCTTGGTCCTCCTCATCACTGATGCTTTCTTTGTGCTTCTTTGGTACTGTCAATAAACTCCACTCTGATTAAACCTCTTAGTGGCTTGATGTCACCATTATAACTGTTGCCACAAACAGCACGCTTTTCAGACATTTATGAGCAATGCTTACTGTTACTGTTGACTTATAACCCCAACATTCCGTTTCTATTGGGAAAATATAACTAAATTCGCTTTACTTAATTTAATAAGAAGTTTGATGACATCTTTCAAAAAACAAAATAAAGGAAATAAAAAATGATTTTTGACTCAAAAGCGCGAAAACAAAGTGACATGAAAAAGAAATTTTCTCAAAAATCATCAAAAATAAGTGTCGCAAAATAATTAATGAGTACCAAATTAAGGTGTCGCAAAAATTTCATATAATAGGGTTGCTTACATATCGGAATTAATGGCCAGTGCCTGAGAATGGCATGAACAGTGAATTAAACACTTTCATCTTCCAGTGTGAAAGTTGCTGCAAGTTTGAATATAAACAACAAAAAGAGTTTGCAATTCTGCTTGATATACTGGCATTTTTCAGAATTTTTTTCCATGTCAATTTATCAATACTTAAGTAATTTACATTTTTTTGCATTAGAAAATAACAAAATCATTTGGGAAAACCACTTTTTTAACAAAAAAAATTACCTTAATTTCCAGGTTATTAACTGCCTTTCAACTTTTTTTAAATTCAGTGTCCAATGATCCGTTTCGCTCCCAATTCCTCGATCTTGTGGTAAGATGCAAAGACTTCTCTTTAGAAATTTCTTGAGTGCTTGTTTTGCTATTCTGTCTTGTTCCTCGAAAAGCTGTCTGAAATATAAGTTGACTCCTTTTCGTTCTTCGATCGTTTTTAACGTATTTAGCAAGGACTGAAGATCTCGGGAAAATGTTGTATATTTTCCAAAGTCATCATTGTTTAGGTTTGTGTTACTGCGCGATACTTCTCCGCTATTGTAGAGAATTATACGTGGCCGAGAATAGAAGAAAAATGGTTCAACCAAAGAGCTAATGGCATCATAAGGAGGCATTTCTTCACCTGCAGCACAGAAAGAAGTTACAAATAAGTTTTTTTCCTATAACATTCTTGCATAAAATGAAGAGTAAATTACACATTGCATGCACTTCTCAGTTAATTTTGTACATTCTATTGAAGTCTCTCAAAGTTCAGCATATATAACGAGTGTAAACCATAAAGTTGCATGGAAAGGTTGACTGCAAAAATTGAAGTGGAGGATTCTTGAAATCGGGCTAGATTTTTTACCAGAGTTAGGCTTTGTAGAATTATGAGAATACCTTTCGTTTTATATATCAAATCTGTATTCTCGACAGGGGCAAAGCCCGGGCTTACAAACTTTTGGGAAAAATCATTAATAACTTTTCCCGTTATGTCAGGTAAATGATTTCTTTTTGCTTCAAAATAATATTATGGTTCCTTGTTCGTAAAGCCATCAAGAATAACAATAAAGTTCATTTACAAAAACGATTCACGTCTGTTAAATGAGTCTTTTGTTATAATGCACGATTTCAGCTATTACGTACGCGAGCACTGCATGTCGGTAAAATGAGGCCAGTCGCTTATGGCTGGAACGGGCTTACAAACCAAAATTGGCAAGCTACACCCTTCCACGAGATAAGAGCATTGACATAAATAAACCGAGAGGGCCTGGTGTGAGAGAAATTTTAGGAGCAATGTTGTTGCTCTCAAATTACGGCAACAGTAAAATGTATTGATAAAAAGAGACAATCACCTTTTGTGTAAAGAACGTTTAAATTTCTTAGCAGTTAACCTTTTGTCCAGGTCTTTTGCAAACATGTTAAGTAAATCTTTTAGGATCTTTTGTTATGTACTTTTCAGGATTTAATAAAGTTCCACAAAAGCAAGGTAAAAGCATAACACTTGTGGAATGTGGCTGGAAGAATAAGCACAACTGTGTTGCACATGCCTGTTAGTGGTAGTGGTAGTGTCTTTACCATTAGCACGTATGTGTAACACATTTATGTTTATTCTTCAGCCACATTCTGGATACAAGTGTTATGCTTTTACCTTGATTTTTTGGGACTCTGCTACATCCTGAAAAGTACATAACAAGTGTGACTGCTTCATCGTGTGTAAGAGTTTTAAAATTGCAGAAAACTACGTTCAGCTTGTAGCTATAAAGTTCTCTTTTCGACTCACGCTGTCTGTTGTTTAGGATATTACAATGCTTATGCTCTACGTTAAGCATGATTTAGCCATTTTTTCTGTTAATTTCGGTGTGCGATTATAAAAGAACAGTTAAGTTAAACATGGCTAACATCATGAGTAATGTTAGTTTTAATCTTTGTCCGTAAGTTTCACTATCAGTGAACTTTGACCCCACTAAATGAACTTTGCTCAAAGCAAGAACACCTTAGTCCTTCTTCTTCACTTTTTCAGTTAGTCTTAAAAAAATGATGTAATGATATGTTTCGAGAGGGACTTCTTAAAATCTCCATTTTGGTTGAGATTCTTTGTGACAACTATATCTACTTAGTATTTGGCAAACATATGCGACCGTGAGCTGAAGCATCAAAACAAGTCAACCATTTGTGCATGCACGGAATAAATGTAGACTCAGAAAAATGAAAACCTAGAAAATTTGTGTCCAAGTTTAAGGTCACCTCGTTTGTATATACTAATACAATTATTCTCTTCAGTCAGGAGCAGTGAATAGAGGCATTTAGAATATTCAACTCGGTGCTTCGCATCTTCACCAACTGCGGATAAAAGATAGTTTGTTGCAAATCAGCACAAAGTATTTGCATTAAACATTATTGTGATTGTAGACTTTTTGTTTCTGAAACATTTTTTCTATGCAAACAACGAAGACAAAATAGCTTGTTTTTGCCTGTCCTGGACGTTGAAGACAGGCACTTCTCGATTTGCTATAAAAGAAATTACAAAATTCCTCCCAAATCGGGTTTTCCAGTTAGTTTATGATGTAGAAATTTCAGGTAATTGTTAATGGAGTCAATCATTGTCTCATTGAAGTCCTGCTTCTTAATTTGAGAACGTGAAATATTTCAAAAATTATTGTTCGTTTTGGAACTATATTTACTGGTGCCGTCGCCAATGGGTTAATAATTTAATAATGATGATTACTATATTCTCAGCAAAATATCTCCTTTCTGATTGGATAATTGGGAATGCATAAATAGGTTATAGAGTGCATTTTAGGTTATTGAGTGCATTACGGAAGTTGCTATGGAGACAAATGCACTCGCAAGCGCCAAAGTTGAAGACAAAAACAAAATGGCCAACAGTCGTTCTTGCTTTGTCACACCAAAACGATGTACGAAATACACTCGCGTTCATACGATTTCCAATATCAATTACAAAAAGAATACTGTGGTTTTTGCATTTATATTAAAATATTTCTTTAATTATCTTAAAACATTATAGTGGGCATTTTGTCATGATTCTTATATATCTTAATATGGCATGTAAGTGATATGAAGCTTTTCAAAAACAAAATGGTGCTCAGAAGCATACGTATGGGTTGCAAATGAGTCACTGATATTTAACCTACCACCAACAGTGGCACTTATGCAATCTCTTTCAATGTCCGAACCAGGGATTATTTTCTTAAGCACATCAACAACAGCCTTCTTTTTGGCAGCAAGATACCTTTGGAGTTTTACATCCTTGGTACTGTGGAAAATAAAACAAAAACTATAACAACACTTATATGAAATATCATAAACTAATTGAAACTAACTTAACAAAACAATTGTCAACTCTAGACTAAAAAGTAATATAAGCTAACCTAGGTCCTTAAAGGTAAATGCAATGTTCTAAAAAATTTTTTTGCAGATTTAAATAGCCCTGGCCATCATAAAAATTAAATCAAAAAAAGTTTTTGGAAATATCTTTATTACAATTTTTGATCAAAATCTCAAAACCAACAATTAAGTCTTCCACATATCGTACAAAAGACGAGCTAGCCTTGGCACAAAATTGTGACCTCAGGGAAAGTGTTTTATAGAAATAGATTGATTTAAAGTGCATAAACTGTTTCAGCAGATAAAGCAAATTAAAGGAATGGTGAGGGATGACAATTTTCCTGAAATTGATCTTGGTATAACTGTTTAGCAGTAGAAGTTTAAGTCATTAGCCAGCAAGAGCAGTGAAGAATCCAATGAAAACAGTCAAAAGAGAGGCAGAGAAGACAATGAAGTCATCAGGATTTCGATGCTGATATTCGTGTTGCTAAAAAGCCAGTGCTTGATGCTAACATAATCAATAGAAATAAAAATGTTGTGAATCAGGGCAAAGGTCAAGAGCGTGCCTAATTACACGACTTATTATCAAATTCAAGGGTGTGCTCATTCAGAGCTCCTAGCAATTGGTACTATACAGCACATATTTTAATCCACACGGAAGTTGGAATTATATCTTTTCTGTTTCCTGCAAACGTTTTGTTTGTGCTGCATTGCAATACCTGGAGAAAAACTAAAAATTGTCTTAAACTGCCTCAGGTTTCAGAGTCAGTGAGTGTTTTCATAGATCATCAAAAACTTTTAAGAATATATATTTTCTGTAAAACTGAGCACTCTTAGAGAAGTATTCAGAACAAAGTCTGCTGCTCTCCACATTTGGAGGTTTTATGGCCTTGTTCAGCAGGATTCAAAATTAGCAGTAGTCCACTATAGCCCGCACACAAATAAAAGTTATTGCGGACTAGTAAACTTGTCTTCAAACTAGTTCCAGTGTTTAGTAAAATGTTTTCAACTACAAATAAAGTTTTTGAAATGTTTGTGCTCGCATTCCAAGTCACACCATTTCGTTACAAATTTATGTTCTGTTCTGCCTGAAAGAGACTTTCTACAAACAGTGGGCACGTGTTGATTGAATGGGCACACGGGTTCCACAGAAAAACGAAAGAACATTGCATAAGGTGGAGCAAAGAAGTATGTCGAAAACTAATGGTTGGTGCTATAACGTAAATGAAAAAAGCTGGTAAAGTGTAGTAAAAAACCAGGAAGGAGCAGTAAACCTGAGTGATGACTAGACTAAGTCTGAATGTCTAGTGAAAAAAAATCCAATATCTATCCCTGTTCAGTCATGGCATCTCTATTTGTTTTCAAACTAAAAGCTTTGGCTTTCTCAGAGGAAAGTGAAAGAAACTAACAATGTCTTTTGAGGTACTGAAACTATTAATTGCTGCACAGGTAGGCATAATGATATTATTTAATTTTTTTGAATTTCACAATAAAATAACAGACCAATTAGTTTTTAAAAAAACAACCAGCCACCTGAATTAATCTTTCCAAACAAACCTGTGTACATGTATGACTTTTCTGACATCACAAACTAATTCCAATGTTAAATGCAAACATGAACTGACAACCTTATGAAGATATGGTGTAAATTTTGGGCTTCAATTTCTCAAAAACTAAAAGTGGTACTGAGATGAAATTTTTAGCTTTGCTTATTCATGTCATAATCTTTCACCATAAAGTTTATTTCTGAAATCAATTTTTCATTGCATTTGGCCTTTAAATGTTTCACTAAATAAATAAATTTTTGCAATCATAGGATATTAGATTTATGTCAATTGATATAATTTTTTTTCCAAATAATAACAGCTCAAAACTGATCATGTCTGTTATTGATGTATCAGTTGTTTCAGGTTCATATTTTACTATGATTTCAATGATGACTCCAACTTAGAAAATATTCTTGGCACATTTAATTTGTGTATCTTTATTCATAATTTCCAATCTTTAGTCATATGTCTTGTATACCATAAACTGAGGTTTATTTTTTATTTGAGTCTAAACCTATTTGTTCATAGTATAATTACATTATTTCTTCATATCAAAATTACATCAACAACTTATAAGGGCTATGAGTGTAATCAAATCTCCTAGAAAGTTTTATCATGGATTGAAAGGTCAGGCTACCTGATTTCCCTCCGGGCTACCATGGTGAGTAAGCTTGGAGGCTGCAAGGCTCACTGTTGTTTATGTGTTTAAAGAAACCAAACATTGGAGTACAAAGCAATGTTTTGGTTGAGATTAATGTAACTAAAGTGTTTCCTACTGATAGGAATGCAAAACTTTCTACCGGTATTCTTTCTAAAATTAGAGCTTAAGGTCTTTGCTTGAAATCCCATCATTAATTTGCACAACAGGAAAATTCTACTGCAAAACATGATGTGCCTTTCAATGCTATATTATGGCACAGTTGCCCTTGAGAACTTTGTTAACTTTGGAAATTCTAAGAATTCTAGAAATAATCAGTTTTATCTCTCCAACATACTTATTGGAAAAAATAAAATATTGGAAAATACTGGGCCCCAGGGATCCTCATGCCACTAGTCTCATCACTCCAGCCTGTTACATTGCCAGTGTGGTGGTCCCTGATAGTGCAGTGGTTAACACGCCATGCACGGAGATGTGGGCTTGAGTCCTGCTCAGGCAAAATACCAATTTTTTTTCGATGAATATGCCAGAAAGATAGAAGAGCGATTATTTCTATAATTCTAAAGTCCTGGAAATTCTGGCATTGTTGATTTCATTTTGGGCTACTACTGTAAACTTTTGTATGGGCTCCTAGAATGTTTTTCCTATTTTGACCCTTGTATATTATCCTTATCATTTGTTTATTTTCTTCTAGTAAAGTGGCATTTTGAGAAGTGATTCAGTGATGACTTTGATGCCAACACCAGGGTTTTCAATGAAGGCAGGTATAAAAGCTGGACCGGACTGTCAGTCCAATCTGGATAAACTCAGATTATTAACTTGGATTGACCAAAAATATTAAAATACACAAAAAAAATCATAGAGACTAAAACTATATAAAATATTGTACATAAACACTAACCGGGATTGTCACCCAAAAAAGGCCGTTAAATTGGCCCCTTCTGTCACCGCTAAAGGTAAAAACACACAACATGACACTCAACTGACTTGAATGCACAACATCCACAATGTTTGTTTCGTGTACCAGGTCTTCCAGCATGAACCTGGTTTTGAATGGTATTGAGCTCATGGATTATTATATTGTAGAGGTAATTACTCATGCTGGTAGGCAAGGAGTCTAGGAATAGGATCTGTTTTTGTGTTACTTTTGTTTTTTAGTCTTTCTTTTCTTTATTTTTGTTGTGTCACGAATTTCCCTGAGTATCATATCCAAGATCTTGCAAAAAGAAGCAACTATTTTAATTTAAGGGGCAGTAACATATCTTCAAAATGAGTGTAACTAATCGAAACTTATCTTTTGCACAAAGATTGTCTGAGTTATGACAGATATAATTACTTTTATGTCCTTCCTAATGATCCAGCAACACCAGTTAAAACTGAAACCACGTGGGAAGGCCTGGTACATAAAACAAACATGGCGGATGCTGTGAAACCAAGTCAGTCAAGTGTCATGAGTTTTTGCCTTTAGCCGTGACGGAAGGGGCCATTTTACCAATATTTTGGGCGACGATCCC
Organism: Palythoa grandis; assembly: GCA_025448215.2. Taxonomy (NCBI): domain Eukaryota; kingdom Metazoa; phylum Cnidaria; class Anthozoa; order Zoantharia; family Sphenopidae; genus Palythoa; species Palythoa grandis. The sequence continues at coordinate 10,084 of JAOEJH020032505.1, forward strand.
AGTGAATGTTTATGAACATATTTTGTATAGTTGTAGTCATTTTTTGTGTATTTTAATATTTTTGGTCGATCCAAGTTGACTTGGGTCAGACTGACGATCCGGTCCAATTTTTATACCAGCCTTTTTCAACAGGAGCTAGCATATGATGAATTCGCTGGCTACTCCACTTGAATCTGCCACCAAGTTTAATGGAAAAACTGAACAAAATCATGGCAGAGATAATGTCCCTTCAAACTGTAAGGTTTTCTGTTAGAAATGTTTGCATGAATTGTGAGGTGATTTTGCCTTTTTCAGTTGTCAATCAAAATGGTTTGACCAACAGCTGTTGATTAACAATGTTTTGGCAGTCACTTAAGGCTTGGAAACTGAAATGGGGCAACAAATTTACTGATTTAATCAGCAATGACTCAATTGACATATGACTGCAAATCATACAGGAGTCGTTGTAAAAATAATTCAGGAACAACCTAGAAAAAACTTCTGAAAGTAAGTACACAAGATGAGCTGTTTTTAGGGACCATTCATTTTTTATGGGTAGGGGGGTCTGGTGGTTTTTAAGTAATCTCTGAAAAATATTGCATGACACCCCCCCCCCCCACAAACACACACACAAACCATTACATATATTTGCATGACCCCCCTTCCCCCCTCAACCACCCAAAACACAAAATGTACCAC
>JAOEJH020032609.1:0-10759 GCA_025448215.2 Palythoa grandis
CTACATAGTATCTATTCATCTTCAAAAAAAAGTAGAGGAACAAATAAGATTAAAAATAAATAATTACATAATGATAATAGAAGAGAAAAATCAAATCCCACATGTGTAACCCACCAACTCCGGCTTATTTTATATAACCTTGAACATTATTCTTTGACTAAGGAGTGATCGTTGACGCGAGTGTCTTCTATAACTATTTTCCGCTATCTTGAATTTCAACTCACATGTTGAAAACAATGATATTGCGCATGCGCTGTAATTTGAGAACACAAACAATAAGAAAAAAAATATGTAAATGGAGACGAATCCTTGATTCGTGGCCTACCGGCCCGAGTAAAAAGCAATATTTTAACATAAATGTAAACGCAGCTAATGCTAATGACTGAGCGGGCCTTTGTTATTCAAAGAAGCATGCACCCTAATGCTTGCTTTGTTGTCGTTCGAACGCCAAGAAAAGTCTCCAAAATCTCATAAACCAACTACACTCTCCGAACAGCAAGTTCGTCACTTAACTTATGACGTGTCAATGTTGTAGCTTGGAACAACTAAGTTAAGTGATACGTTCCCCAAGTGAGTTCCAGTAGCTCAGTGGGTAGAGCGTCCGACCGGTAATTAAAGGATCATGGGTTCGATTCCCGTTAGGGACTCAGAAGTTTTTGCTTCTAAAAAACAAGCTTGAGAGAACCAAATATTAACTTGCTATGTTTTGATCCATACTGGTATATATTAAACAGAGTACCAGCTAGCCTCTGCTAGGGACTAACCTGCGATGGATTAGTGTGTCGTCCAGGGGGAGTCAAAGACTCTCATCTGCTTAACACTACAGAACCGGCAATAAGCACCGGCTCTAATGTATCACTTAGGCTCGTAAAAGGATTTAGCTAGCTAGTATCAAATGTACCAATACTTTGATAAATACAGCTAGAGATAGCCAGACGTGAGAAGCAGAATAAAAAAAAACGTTGGGAATGCTATCATCATTTTACATGTATTTTTGATTGTTTTAACAGCCCCGACTTGCAGAGGACGATTGCAATATGACCCAAAGAGCCTAATATGTTGTGCTGATCAAAAGCTATTTAACCGCACGTTCGGCTCTTCCACACAGTGTTGTGGAAATGCTGTGTATAATAACGTCAGAGATAAGTGTTGCAAAATGAACAACACTATTATCAACAAGAGACTATCGTGTGTTCGTTGTGGTGAGAGATATTTTGATGCCCTATCTAACTTGTGCTGTAAAGATAAGCACATTTTGTGGAAAATTTATGGAAATGATTCTGTGTGCTGTGGGGCGAGAGTTATCAAAAAAAATGTTGAAAAGTGTTGCGGTGACAAAGTTGTTTTATCTCTGTCAGCCAACTGTTCAAACTGCGGTGGAAAACCGTACGACACCACCAAAACTCTGTGTTGTCAGGGAGGGCTGGTCTTGTGGAAGGTTTACGGAGCCCACTCACAATGTTGTGGAGCACGAATCATCAACCGAACCACGCATGCGTGTTGTGCCGGGCGTCTTCTTCTTCCAAGATCAGGCCTCTGTTCTGTCTGCAATGGAAGGCCTTACGATAAAAAAACAAGGTTATGTTGTGAAGGAAAAATTCTATGGAGAGACTTTGGAATTCACTCCAAGTGCTGCGGCTCAAACGTTTTTGATGAAAGAACTCAATTTTGTTGTAGCGGTCAGTCGATTTTTCCTTTGTCGTCCACCTGCGCCCTGTGTGGAAGGAAGTTTTACAACACTAAAAACTACATCTGCTGTCAGAATAAATTTATCATGTGGAAAAGCTATGGAAGCAACTCTGAATGTTGTGGCAACAGGGTAATCAACAGGGTAAGTCAACAGTGTTGTAGTGGTAGAGTGTTTGCCAAATCAGCACAGTGTCTGGTGTGTGCCGGAATATTTTATGATAACACCAAACAAATCTGCTGTTTCAACCGTTTTCTTCGACAAAGAATATATGGGCTATCAACTCGATGCTGCGGTCCAAATGCAATTCTTGACACCCAAAAAGAAAAATGTTGCTTCGGTAACATTCCCGTTAGCAAAACCAAAAAATGCTCCACCTGTAATGGAAGGCCATATGATCCACAAACAAAAATGTGCTGTGCGAATTCTACTCTTGCTAATCGTATATATGGCCCGCAAACTGAGTGCTGTGGTGCAAAGATATATAGCAACGTATTCAAGAAATGCTGCCCTGAAAAAAACCTTATAATAAACAGAAAACATTCCTGTCAATTAATGTGTGGAGACAAAACTTATGATGCATCGAATAACGTCTGTTGCAAAGGAAAGTTCATCCGTTGGAAGATTTATGGCGCAAACTCAGAGTGCTGTGGAGCCAGGGTAATTAACAAAATAACCTCACACTGCTGTGGCGATCAATACATCTTGCCTTTATCATCGCCATGTTTGACTTGCAATGGAGTTTTCTATGATTCCTTCAACAATCTTTGTTGTCCACATGGAGGAATGCTCTGGAGAGTATTTGGCAACTATTCCCACTGTTGCGGATCAAGAATAATTGACGTGCGTGTGGAACAGTGTTGTGGCAATGGACGTGCCTTCCCCAAATCAGCCCAGTGTATGTCGTGTGGAGGAACCATATACGATGCCAAAACGCAAATATGCTGTGGCAATCGACTGCATGCTAAAATACATGGTAACTCTACACGATGTTGTGGCAACCAAATTTACGATTTCCAAACTGAGATATGTGCCTCTGGAAACCCCAGGAGAAAGGTGTGACTTACTGATGACACTATGTTCTGATTACTAACTGAAACGGTACTCGATAGTCGACGAGTATTGTTCTACGTTTTACTTAATGTAAGTGAACTCAGAATTCAGATTCCAGACAGCCACACTAGTTTCAATGTAAAAACTTTTCCAATATTCGAGTAACAGTTGCTAAATTTTTTGAGTATTGCCGAAATTTATTGGGGAATTACTTTTATGTCATTTTTATTTTAAATTTCGTTTTAGCGTTCAAACCGTTATATATACTTCTGATGATGTATGTTGTAACATACTAAACGTCAGTTTGTTTTTTTTTTATCAGCGCATATTATGTGCCAACGAGATATAATACATTTTGGGTTGATGTATGTCAAGTTCGTGCAAACTGTGACGTCATAAATATTGCGTAAAATTGTTTCAGAAAACTACTTTTTGAACGTATTTATGATGCTGTTTGAAGTAAATATGATGACAAAGGGCGTTGTAAACTTTATGGTTGATCATTTTAGCATGGTTTGCAAGTGCAGCTTCGATTTTCGTTGAGCGAAAGAGAACTTTGAACTAAAAAGTTTTGGCGGCTTATGTTTGTGCTGAACTGTATACCATAGGCATAGAACTCCTACATATCCTCGAAAGCTTTTGCAAAATTGAGATTTTCACTGCCTTGCTCTAGGAATAAAATGTACATCTGCAAAACAAACCCTTTACATAAAGGTAATTGATGTAAAACCACCTTTTGGAATTATGACGTCATCATGACGTCCTTTGATATAATATGTCAATTAATGTACATCAAATTGATTGTTTTTTGGTGCCTTTTCCTGTGCTAAATTTCATCTAAATGGCATCTTGAATAGCGTCGATTTACTGGCGGCGGACACTTTCTTGATATTTTTTGTATTTGTCGTTACGTTGATTATGCAGTTGACTAAAATATCCCCTAAGATTGGTGAGTCCCAAACCTTGTAAAAAGAACAAGAGGTGCAAGGTTTCGGTGAGGGGTTATATCGCAGTTTAATCGAAAGATACGCGGTGTTCATGATGCTCGCCATGTTCCAAGGTTAGCATGTATATTTACCAAACCAGCGCCCTGATTGGTTCTCTACCTAGGGATATCCTTCGCTAGATTACACAAAACCACTATGATTGGTTTCCTACCTGGAAATAACTTCGGTTAGCATATACCAAACTAGTAAACAGTGTTTTTTTTGCGAGTTCAGATTGGTTCCCCATTAAACCCGCATGAATGCACACTTATTGATAAACTAAAGTCAGTGTTTCAAACATTTAAGCAAAATAGAAGTTCCTGAAATGAGTTAGATAACGACACAAAAATTGCTTCAGGCGTTATTTTTCTTCGCGTTTTATGAGTAGCTACAATTACAAATATTAACGAAAGTTCACAAAATACGTACCTGGAGACGACTGTTTGCTTACACTTCTTCCTCGTGTAACGTTAAACTAGAAATAACGTTACGTTGTTTCAACGACAATCTGAGTTTTCAAAACTAATTAAAAAAATTAATTCATTGTTAACCTTGAAAAAGCTTGTGACTAATGGAAATTCATCTTTCTGTAAAAATGTTCACCTGCCTTATTACTGTTTTGGGAACCAAAGTTTTAATTTGGAAGGTCATTTTACAGTTAGGGTAGACGGTTTCCGAATTCAGTAATACAGCAACGATAACCTCGACTACATGTGGTTTATGACCACTGGGACAACCAGTTCCAAGTCGGTTAGCTCGTTCTGGAAAGCGCTTCCCTCGATTCGCCTGGATAATTGCGTGGCCTATTTATTCGCCTAATCCTGTGCGAAGAAACTTTTGGACTGCAAGGGTTTTCCTGGGAGATATTTGGCATCGAGTGAAGCAGTTCGAATGGTGTTCGTCGGGTCCCTCCAACTACCGTTCCTTCTCTTATTTCTGGTGGGGGAACGTCAAGTTAAACTGAACAAAACTCGCTCAAACTAAAGCACGGGATATTATAGGGATTCGTAAACACGCCATGGGAATTTCAGTGGATTTTATTGCGATTTAAGGTAAGACATTTATGTTTTATTAAGTCCATATAAAGTTCTATATATTTACTGTAAATCAACTGTAAATCAGCACTAATATAGAGCCTGGGCTCCCTATGATATTACCTGCAGTAGCAAGAAGGAAGGCCAACTCTAGAACTCTCCTTATACACTCATACACCAAACTCGTACTCATGCAGGGCCCTGTACCCATTCCTGTTGGAAGAAAGAACCATTCTAAACAGGAATGAAGAAAGGGATACGAGGTTGCTTATACACCGGCGCGCTTGCTGTTCAGGGACTGGTCCAAATTACCGTGAAACAACTTACCATAAAAACGTCGCAAGATACTCATATGTCACCCTCGAAGTGAGAATCTATCATTGTCAACACCCACAATACATTTCTACATGCTTAACGAACATATACAATTAATTTGCTTCTATAGACACAAAGAAGAACTTGGAATACAAAATCACACGTTCAGCACGTGCGTGCTAATGGTAACTTGCAGCATTTATCACTGGGTATACTAACCAAGGCCACATGGTTAGCAAGCATTAACCCTTGCATCTACCCTTAAATGAAATTAATCTTGAGTCTTGCCGTAGATGCAAAGGTTAATGCCTGCACGCTATTCATGTGGCCTTAGTGGCCAATAATAGTGACTGTGCGTTATCATTAGCACGCATGCGTTGAACTTGGGATTTCAGTCTTATCGCATCACACAAGTTGAAATATTGTACAAAAACCAATATCGTAACTTGCTTTGGCAAAATTCCGCTGTTAGTTCAGGAAATACGATGTATAGTTTTATGTTCTGCCTATATATACTTTATTAGAGTTTATGCTATAGGAGAATTAGTTAGTGTCATTAATAAGTCTACCAGTCCTTGAATTCCAGTTTGTGACAAAGCTTTAATTGTTTTATGTATGGCAGGTTTTTCAGTATAAAAAGGTTTATTATAAGCATTACTTCAACTGAAATCCGCCTATGTTGGGTGGTGTTTAAGTGCAAGTGGTTCTCGTGGCAACGATACGGTTTCCAGGGCAACATTTGCTGAATCTTACATCATAACTCCGTTGACCACAGCATCTGGTGTTTCTCAATCCTGAATGGATTACTGGTGTTCCCGAACAACACAGATGAACCAGTGGATGGTAAGCTGTGACGTTACAACATTTGGTTTCTGGGCCATAGAGCTTTAAAACTTTGTGTCCAGAACAGCACAAATACTTGGTGACATCAATTGGTCCACAGGCGTTTAGACTGGTGCAGTTTTGATTAGCAGGAATAGCTTTCCCATGACAGCACTTTTGTTTCCGCTTATCGTAAATTCTATAGTGACTGCTATGTGAACAACATCCAGTATGCAATCCATATTTTGGGTAAAACCACTGAAATTCAAACAAGACTGCAATAATTTTTTTAAACACCGTCACAAACAATGATTCTATCTCCTGAATATTATGAATATTTTACACTTAATGTTATCGTAAATCACTTCCTTTAAACAAAAACATTGCGGTTTTAGAAAGATCGATATCCTAGTCCAAGAACGTGGAAGAAAGATAAATATATACTGACCTTTATCTTCATACGTCCAGGCTTTAAATAGAGGTGAGTTCCACATGCAAGCGGCAGACACGATGAATGTTTGGGAACAACTGCGTGGCCAGAGCAGCAGCGGTGACTCCATTTGTTGTAGATGAACTTTCCGCAGCACGAAGAGAAACGGCCATGTTTCTTATAGAACATGTATTTTCTTTTACAACAAAAATGGGTTACGTGGTGAAAGTAGATACTTCCACATGGAATACATGAAGATACAATAGGGACAATTCTGTAGCCAAAGCAACACTTCTTCAAACGCTTGTTAAAAACTCCTGAGTTACCACAACATTTTGTATTTTTTCCATGGGTTGCATTAAACAGAACTCCGCCAGCACAACAGATTTTTGTGCTAGAATTGTATTGGTTGCCACCGCAAATCTGAAGACAAGGTTTTGTTTTTAGGACTATAGTTTTGTCTGGACAACATTTTTTGACTCTACTGTCAAAGGTTCTATTATCGCCACAACATTTTGTGAACTGTCCGTACCGCAGAGGGTGTACTATTGTGCCACCACAGCATCTTTGGGTCTGTAGGTTGATGTGGCGTCCACCACAGGGAATACAAGAGTAGCTCTTTGGTAAGACAATGTTTAAGCCAGGACAGCATTTATGAGTAGCAGTGTTGTAAGTTTTGCTGGACGTACAGCAGGCTGTGAAATCGCCAAACACTTTTAAATGTCTAAAGCTGTTTCCACAACAAATGTGTACTCCCGGTAGCAACGTCAACCCACCGCACATTTTCGGTGTGTTTAGACCACATGTATTGCTTTTAGGAACAATAGAGCCTCCTAAACAACATTTTTTTGTCTTGAAGTCAATTATTTCTTGTCCACAGCAACCAGTATAATTTCCAAACAGCCTAAGACGAATTACTTCGTTACAACAGATGAAAACTGCTGGATTGATCATTTTTCCCTGACACAAAGGAATACACGACTGATTCCTTGCAGCAAGTTTATTTCTTGGGCAGCAGCGAGTAACTCTTCTATCAAAAGTTGTATCTCCACAACACTTGGTATAAACGCCGTGCTCAAGAGGGCGCAAGAATCTTCCTTGGCAGCAAATGGAATTTCTTGGATTGAAAGAAACTCCGCTGCAACTCTGGCAAGATTTAGCTTGTGGAGTCCTTATGTTGCCAGGACAACATTTAATAACTCTATCGTCGTAAACATCTGAACCACAACATTGCGTGTTAGGCCCAAATGTGCGTCGACGAAGGGTCCCAGAACAGCATATGCTTATTTGAGGATCGAATGTTGTTCCTCCACAAATGGGACAAGTTAGGGAAATTGAAACAATTTGATTACCTGCTGTACAGCATTTGTTGATTATACCATCATATATTGCAGCTCCACAGCACCGTGTGTTAGCTCCACGTTGGTGTAGTGACCCTGAACAGCAAATGTTGCTTGCTGGATTAAATGGAACGCCTCCACAGCTTTGACAAGCATTGTTTATTGGTGTTGTGATGTTCCCTGGACAACATTTGTTGAATGATATGTCGTAAATAGCAGATCCACAGCACCGTGTGCTAGCTCCACGTTGGTGTAGAGTCCCCGAACAACAAATGTTGCTTGCTGGATTAAATGGAACGCCTCCACAGCTTTGACAAGCATTGTTTATTGGTGTTGTGATGTTCCCTGGACAACATTTGTTGAATGATATGTCGTAAACAGCAGATCCACAGCATCGTGTGCTAGCTCCACGTTGGTGTAGTGACCCTGAACAGCAAATGTTGCTTGCTGGATTAAATGGAACGCCTCCACAGCTTTGACAAGCATTGTTTATTGGTGTTGTGATGTTCCCTGGACAACATTTGTTGAATGATATAACGTAAATAGCAGATCCACAGCATCGTGCGCTAGCTCCACGTTGGTGTAGAGTCCCCGAACAACAAATGTTGCTTGCTGGATTAAATGGAACGCCTCCACAACTTTGACAAGCATTGTTTATTGGTGTTGTGATGTTCCCTGGACAACATTTGTTGAATGATATGTCGTAAATAGCAGATCCACAGCACCTTGTGTTAGCTCCACGTTGGTGTAGTGTCCCTGAACAGCAAACGTTGTTTGCTGGATTAAATGGAACGCTTCCACAGCTTTGACAAGCACTGTTTATTGGTATTGTGATGTTCCCTGGACAACATTTGTTGGCAGTATTGTCGTAAATAGCAGATCCACAGCATCGTGTGCTAGCTCCACGTTGGTGTAGTGTCCCTGAACAGCAAATGTTGTTTACTGGATTAAATGGAACGCTTCCACAGCTTTGACAAGCACTGTTTATTGGTGTTGTGATGTTCCCTGGACAACATTTGTTGACAGTATTGTTGTAAATAGCTGACCCACAGCATCGTGTGTTTGTTCCAAATCTGCGTAGACGAAGAACTGCAGAACAGCAAATGGCTTTTCGTGGATCAAATGGTGCTCCTTCACAAGTGGGACAAGTTAGTGAAATTGAAATAATTAGGTTACCTGCTGTTGCGCAACATCTGTTGATTGTACGGTCATATATTGCAGATCCACAGCACTGCGTGTTAACTCCACGTGGATGGAGAGTGGCCGAACAGCAAATCAATTTGTTCGGGTCATATGGAGTTCCTCCACAATTCGGACAAGCGAGAGCTTTCTGCGTTATTATGTTTCCAGGTTGACAACATTTAGATATTGTGTCATTGTAGGTTATTAAACCACAGCACTTTGTGTGTACGCCAAATGTTCTCGGACGTACCACTATTCCTACACAGCAGGTAGAAGTTCTCGGGTCATACGGATTACCTCCACAACGTGGACAGGAAGTAGACAACAACCTTAGAATACCACCCAGACAACACCTGCGGGCGCTGTCGTCATATATATGCTCTCCACAACATTGCGTTCGATTTCCGTAGGTGAGGGGGTGTAAAACAGTATTTTCACAACATTTCTGGCGACTTGGTACGTAAGGGATGTCTCCACACACCGGACATGTTTCTGCTATTGAAACCGTTAGGTTGTTTGGACAGCATTTCTCTGTGAGTGAATCATATGCATCTCTATTGCAACATCTCGTGTGTTCTCGGTACACACGACGCCGAAGAACTTCATTATTGCAACATATCAGTGTTTGCGGATTGTATGGAGTAAGTCCACAAACGGGGCAGGAACGGAAACTGGAAATGATTAGGTTACCAGGGCAACACTGATGACTTGAGGAGTTGAAGAGGTTGCCTCCACAGCAAGCAATATCTTTCTGTGATAACGGAAACGCAGTTTCACTGCAGCATTGAAGTTTACTTCTGTCGATAACACGTCGTCCACAACACAACGTATCATCTTGAAATATTTTCCAAAGAACTACACCTTTGCAGCATAGTTCGTTTGTTGTATCATAAGGTTTTCCGTTGCATGTTCCGCAACTTAACGATTTTGGGGTCACAAATCGGTTGTGGCAACATCTGCTTTTACTGAGATTGATAACACTTATACCACAACAACCAGAAATACGACCAAATGTTCTCCATCGTTCTTTGTTTTGGCAGCAAAGAAATCTTCTTCTGTTTAAGAATCTACCATTGCAGATGTTACACGAAATCCGTTTTAAGATAATCCTATGTTCTGGTCGGCAGCACATTTGAATTCTGTTGTTATAGATGTTAGTTTCACAGCACCTTGTACTAAATCCAAACACGCGTCTTTGGATGGTTCCACTGCAGCAAATCTCTGTTGTGACATTGTAAACGCCTTGCGTGCCGCAGCGTGGGGCTAACAATATAAAAAAAAAGATTTAGTCAGGCGCGTAGTTACCAGTAGGTGAGGTAAGCAGTACTGGCTTACAGTTTTTCTAAACCTCTCCCGGCCCTAGCACTTTTCTTCACCCGATTTCTATCATTTCGAACAATGAAGCGACCGAACAGATAAAGTGGTTCCTCGAAATCACTATTTGATAGTCATACCGACATAATCTTATGACTTCGTAACCCAGAAGCGAGCCATGTTTGTATCATGTGCATGTATTCATCTTTTTCAACTTGTGAATCCTGGCTTACAAGTGAAAACTGGCTGCTACGTCTCTGTAAGTTAATCATTAAACAATACTTCGAAACCGTGAGTTGTCCTACCGGTGAGAATTTATACGCAGCGTTGTTTCTTAACTTGAAAAATTCTAGTGAGTTATTTTGTATTCCGAAATGGTTTTGACTCTGGTAGGTTCTTTTCTACTCAACAAAAACAAAAGTTACTCATCAACTTCTACTGTTTTTCTAAGACACCGTTGCCTGAATTGAAGACCCAATATTGGAAAATCTATGATGTTGAATCAAACAAGAAACTTTACTTCATAATAATAATAATAATAATAATAATAATAATAATAATAACACACATATTTTTAAGAGGATATTCCCGTCACG
>JAOEJH020032713.1:0-16883 GCA_025448215.2 Palythoa grandis
GTAATCAGCAAACAGCTCCTTTGCCACCTTCGTTGACCTTTTTGTGTTTTGTGAGTCCTTGTCTTCAACTATTTTTTTTGATGTCTTGCTCGGTCAACGAAGCAAACCTAGAAGTCATGTTTTTGCTTCTTCACTGACGGCAAGCTACGCAAAGCGCGCAAACTTGACATGATTACCCTTAGAAATCATGCACTGCGGCGATACATGACGTGATTACCCGTGATCATGTCCTTGACATGATTATTGTATAATCTGCAGCTGGATGACGTCACAGCTGCTGATTTCGAAAATTCACTGTATGCTTTCGGCCAATCAGAAAAAAGTTAGAGACTTCAATGTATAATAATTTTATTTAGTTCTTTGTAGACGTATTTTGTAAGATTGCAAAAACATGTTTTATCTTTCAGTTTGGGGTTGATTATGTGCGGGGAGCTGAAATCGAAGGAATGCTGGATGAAGAAGGAAAAGTGATTGAAGAGGGTGAGAAAACTCTTTATGTTATGACCTTTGTTTTTGTCCTTCAGTCACAGAGTTGCATACAGAACTACGTTTTATAGCATTTTGTTAAATGTACGAGGTATTTAAAGAAAGATTTGAGATATTAGAAGGTTTGGAGAGTTTCATTACTCAAAAGTCACTGACGGGAATCGAGCCCTTGACCCACTGATTATGGGTCAGATGCTCTAACCACTGAGCTGCAGAGACTCACGTGGAAAGCTGAGTGACTGGTTAAGTTTTGTAAATTGTCTTTCCCGCTGGACTTGCATGACTCGGTACGTCCGATAGTCATACGTTGCCATATGATTCTATTCCTTAATTGATTTCCTATACAACCAACTCTCCAAACCTCCTTGTGGAATTAGAAGAAACTTTACGTTTTTATCCCACATTTGTCTTCACCATGGCTGACTGATTCAAGAGGTAATTTTTGCCTACTGCTTAATGTTAAGGTCCAGAACCGAAACCAGAATTTAAGAAGGATGGTAGAACCTATCGTGTGTGGCTTGACACCAACCAATACCAGCAAGATATGGCAGGCACTGTGCAGGGCTCAGAGGTTTGTGGTCACTAAGATGAATAGTTATTAACCCTAGGTGAGGGTTACTGTACTTGGGTCTGTGTGTCTGTTCAGTCAAATCTCACCTATGGAGTGTCTGTTCGTCCTAAAAACGCTGTCACGTACTCAGCGGTAGACGAAGGTCAAAAACTTTGTAGGATTTTCTCTGAAACTGCTCCGTTGCAGAGATACAGAACAAAATCCAATCACGGCCATACATAAAGTCCGCCATTTTGTTTCATGGCGAAGAAAGACTGGGACGAGTGTTTGAGCCGAGTCGAGGGTTTGCACTTTAGTGCTTTTCATTCCAAATATAGTTTGACTTGAGAAGGATCTTCCGTGGATTCAGCTACTGCTAGTGACCAAAGGCAAATATATAACCATTTTCCCGACAGCCTAAAAAAGGAATAAATAAATTCTAAACATGCTAAAATTAAAGCATACAATTTTTGTGTTTGCAGAAATCAATTAAAATCAATTCTTAAAATCTCTTTTTTGAAAGTACCATTTTCTATAGCCAAGTTCAATAGCATTTTCAGGGATAGAAATTGGAATTTTTTTTTTTCACTAGACATTCGTACCAGTAATCACTCAGTTTTGCTAGTCCTTCCTGTTTTTTCTAGGTTTTAACAGCTCTTTTCATTTACATTTACATTACAGCACCAACCACTAGTTTTCGACATACTTCTTTGCTTCACCAAATGCAATGTTCTTTCGTTTTTCTGTGAAATGACGTGATTTGGAATGCGAGCATAAACATTTAAAAAACTTTGTTGGTAGATGACAATATTTTGCTAGATACTCGGACTAGTTTGAAGACAAGTTTACTAGTCCACCATAACTTTTATTAGTGTGCGGATTAACGGACTACCGCTAATTTGGAATCCTGATTTTCTACTTTATCAACAGTAGTAATGGTTATCTTTGATGCCAAATTGTTTTGTGATAGTTTTTTTTAACTTTATTACTAACTTTGAGCAATAATTTTCGAGGAACTGGTACAATATCTGGAGGTGTTGGTTTAAACAAAATTATTTGGTTCTAAAGCAGTATTTTTGTGATGCCCTGTTTCACAGGATGTTTATGAAACGTTTAATTTGCTGATGAGACGGAAACCCAAAGAGAACAACTTCAAGGTAATATACGCAGTAGAAATGCCTCTTCCTGACAAATAATTGTAAAACAACACCAGCATTAAAGGTCTTACCATAATCAGTTGCTCTGTAGACCTATGATAACTTCCCACAATGCATTTGTACTTCCGGGTTGGTACTTTCATGGTCCATGAAACGGATGTGTCAAAACCTTCAGTCACTGCCCATAATGCATCTCTACTTCCGGTTAGTTTCATGATCCATGAAGTGGGAGGGTAAAAAGACCTTTGGTCACCACCCACAATTCGTGTGTACTCTCGGTTAGTTTCGTGGCCCATAAAACTCGAATACTGAACAGTATTAGAGTAACGTGTTGAAATCTGCTCCCACCCTTGTGATTAATTGATAATTATCAAAAAAAATTGAGTACAACTGGTAGACTAAGATCATGTTCTTTTAAAAAAAAAGTATTGGTTTGTAAAATGTGACCCAGATATAGTAAGCAGTGAGCAATGATAGAGGGTTTTGAACAATAGACCAGTTTCGCATTCCTAGTTGCCGCTGCTTTAAATGACTGCAGATTCCTTTTGCCCAGTGTTAGCCTCGTTTTGTTGTTAAATATTCAAAAATATTAGTGCAAGAGAGCGAGAGGTCACAACTTCAACAATACACACAGTTGTAAGAAGTGTAAAACTACATTGGCATTTAGGAATATCTAACTTCATGTTGAGGCTAACACTGTGCAAAAGGAATCTGCAGTCATTCAAAACAGCGGCAACTAGGAATGTGAAACTGGTCTATTGATTGATAAAGACAGTGCAGTTTGAGTAAGTCAAAAAGTTAGTAAGCAGGGCAAACAACTTTCGGTCGTCAGAGACGAGTTATTTAAGCTTGTGGACGAGTAACTTTGCTGAAGCACTTGTTATGGTAGGCGAGTAGATTTTATATATCAATAATAAATATTATAATCATGCAATAAAGTCATAAGAAAATGTCTTCAAAAATTGTAATTATAGTTTTTCTGTAGATATTTTTGTTGTGCAACTTTTTAATCAGTAATGTTACCAAAAATGTAAGACTCTCTTCAATGAGAGATGTTTGTAGTCTAGTTTGTCGTCTAGTTTGTCGTCTAGTTTTTAGTCTAGTTTGTAGTCTACTTTGTAGTCTAGTTTGTAGTCAAGTTTGTAGTCAAGTTTGTAGTCAAGTTTGTAGTCTAGTTTGTAGTCTAGTTTGTAGTCAAGTTTGTAGTCTAGTTTGTAGTCTAAATTGTAGTCTAAATTGTAGTCTAGTTTGTAGTCTAGTTTGTAGTCTAGTTTGTAAGCTTAATAGGCCTAGAGCTAAGAAAAGAACTACATCTATGATGTTTCTAAAGCAACATATTGGACAAGTGAAATTCCCCTTCGGACAAGCAAAACTTGAGAAAAATAAAAGTTGATTGCTCTAATAAATGCAGTGGGACAAGAGAGCAACAGAAACCAATACAGTGGTTTCAAAATAAGGCCTTGCGACGTTTACTAAGGTCTTTTCCCATGCACGTCTGTTTTCACAGCTTGTTCAGTCTTTAGTTTTATAAGATCTTGGTTTTTGTCTCATTGTGGTTACTTGGCTTTTATATTTATTTCTGCAACAAAACTTTGCAGAAAGGTCAAGCACCCATAATTTATTTTATAATGCAAAGCTCACAATGATAAAATACTGCTTATTCCCTAATCGTCAACCAGTTTGCAGAATAAAAATTTGAAAAATCGCAATGATCCGACCCATGCCACGTCGTGTTTTCTCTTAACTAGAGAAATCATTTGAGCCAAAGGCGAATTCAGCGCTTTTTTGTGCTTGGTAGGTTGTACAAGTTATGAGAGATAAAACTTCGAAGACGAAACATGAATATCACAAGGCACCCAACGCCTACTTTTTCATTTTCCAACTCCAGCTTCAAATCTTTTTAAAACCCTTGTAATAGACTGAACGTGGTCACTTTACAGTGTTTAGCACAAGCGCTATTTATATCAAACCGAACGAGAACATAATACAGTAACAGAGAGCCAAAAAGAATAAAAATAGAAAACATCGGATGGTATAAAAATAAGCCAAAGGTTTGCGTAAACAATTATTTCAAAGTACTAGATGGACTAAATACTGTGAAAGAATTATTCTTGTTGTCACAAGCTTCTTTTTCTCAGAAGAAAAAACTTCTGAGTCCCTAACGGGAATCGAATCCATGCCCCTCTGATTACCGGTCAGACGCTCTACTCACTGAGCTACAAGAACTCACGTGGGGAACGGGTCACTTAACTTGGTTCTGTAGATGGAACACCTAACTGCTAGGCTCAATATGTCCATATGTGATGAATTAAAAAACTAATAATTTTGTGTAATAGCTTGTGACAACAAGAATAATTCTTTCACAGTATTAGATGGAAGTTACATGTAAATTAAAGCTTAGCAGATTCTATCATTTTAATGATAATTTAAAAGTTATATTTTGTGTTATTAAAGTTGAAGAGGCCAACCTGTGTTTTACTGAATTTTTGGAATCTTTTCAGGCTGTACTTGAGACCATCCGGGATCTCATGAACACGGAGTGTCTCGTGCCTGATTGGCTGCATGACATATTTCTCGGATATGATGATCCAGCTGCCGCACACTACACCAGGTTGGTTGAAAACTTTAAGCGACTACATTCCAAAATTAAAGTAGTTTTCGTCAAACTTTCAATTTTCGAATTAAGATGGTAGAAACTTACAAGTGTCGGTTTAACCATGAAAATTGTTCAGAAAACATATCCGTTTTTAGGTACGGGTACAAAAAATAATGGCCAAAGTCCAAAACGTTTGAATTTTTGAAAAACCCTAAGGAGGACAATTAAACTCCTCCCCCCTTATCTTAAACGTAAAATATCCCCCCCCTTTCCTTAAAACGAGGTTTTACTAATTTTATCTTTGTGAATAAAAACTGCCAACTTTCGAGGCGTAAGTTATGATTTTTTTCACGAACATACTTAGAATACTTAGTATTTTATGTTGGCAGTACTTCGAATAGTTATTATCTTACTGTTCCTGTATTTGGACTACCGCAGGATGCCAAACCAGATAAAAACACTTGACTTCAACGACACGTTTTTAAACTATGAACATTTGAAAGGAAGTTTTCCGCAGTATAAAGTCAAGGTGAGATTGTCAACTAGCTTATTGGTCCCGTGATTTTATAAATGCAAATTGTATTTACTGTTAAAAACAGTCAAACATATGTTTTTCATTTTCTGATTTGCGGATACATTTTGCTTACTTCTTTGAACATGTGGTACTGCAAAACGAACACACAGTCTAAAACTATGTATTTGTTTTTAAAACTGTACATGCAACAAATTTTTGTTCATCTGGTTTATTGAGACAGTTTCTCGACTCATTTTATGTCTTTTTTAAACCAGTGCACTGAAGACATCACAGCAAAGCAAATCCCGCCATTCAGGTGTGTGAACAAATTTCAGTTTATCTGAACCTAGGAAATCAGGCACTTGTATCATTGCAGAATTTTAGGAT
Source organism: Palythoa grandis (assembly GCA_025448215.2). Taxonomy (NCBI): domain Eukaryota; kingdom Metazoa; phylum Cnidaria; class Anthozoa; order Zoantharia; family Sphenopidae; genus Palythoa; species Palythoa grandis. Next base: position 5,691 of record JAOEJH020032713.1, read on the forward strand.
GCCAGTTATGCATTCAAAGTTAGAATATTTTCAGAAACCAATTGTGTCTGCTATTTGCTGGGAAAATTTCAAACAAATTCTTGATACGATGTAAATAGACTTTATCAATCTACATTATCAAGTTTTCTGACCACGAATATAACTTGATATAAAAAGAGAATACGATTAACTGTTTAATGTTTGTTTTGCTTCAGTTTCCAGCTATTGCCAATTTACTAGTCAATAACAAAGTAACGTTTATTTTTACGGACACAAAAAATGGATGAATTTTGAGTTTTTCCTTGTAGGATTACTTTTCCCGAAAACCCTGCAAGTGCAAAGCGGAAGCTGGATGAACCGGAACCAGAAATAGGCAAACAGGAAATTCTTGTAGAACCGTACGTTGTGGCAAACAGGGGCCCATATCCCTTCAATCAACCAAAAAGGTAAATAGAATTTGTTCCGGTGGGGTATGGAGGGGGGGAAGTAGCATTTGTTCCAAGGGGCGATGGATCCCTTACCCCTTCCACGGACTGTTCGTTGCTTCACAAACAGGGAGTTTAACAAGACGTAAGCAGGTCCGGTCACTTTCCAAACTAGAGGCTATGCACCCTCGGTAAACACCCCACAGAACTTTGTAAGTTTTCTATACACAAGATTTGTTTACAAATTTTTAAGTTCATTTAGAAGTTTTCAATTCACGCAAGTTTACTTAAATACAAAAAAATACAAAGTTTTCAGCATGGTTCTAGCAATGAAATTAATTTGTGACTACAATCGATGAAATGAATGAAAGTGACCTGAACAAGTGCGTCAAAAAACTCTTTACGTTCGCAAAGAAACAGAAACTCGTTTATAAAGCAATTTTTAAATTAAAAGTCTCTCACCTTAGTTCATGTAGTATTTCAGTACACAATCGTCCACACAGCAAGCACTTTCTGTTGTTAGCGATAGTTGTTGCCAAATTATCAATGAAACGATAAATAGCCTCAGAATTCTGTCCCAAACCGATAAAATAACTGTTCCCAAAGACTAACGTCCTGTCACATTGAAGGATCACAATCATTTTAAAAAACGGCTTGTAGAATAAATTCAATGAAACTATGACACTGAAACCCAAGCAGACTACAACAAACAATGTGGATTTACAGCTCCTTATATCCTGACGAACATGGGCGACAGAACCAGCAAGAAATGCAAAACTACAATTCTAGTTGCGGCGATCGTAACTCCAACTTCTTGGGAATCCAAGATGGCGAATAGTCGTGGACTTGAACGAACTTGTTCTAGGCAGCAAATTGTAGTTTCCTGTATAAATTATTCCTGATTTAAGCAGCTCACGGTAAGTGATTTGGGTTTTGATTTTTCATTTTGCATTATGAATTTTCAATTCCATGTGACTTTGATATGTATAAAGTTACTATTAGTCATGTGATCACGTCCCCAAGCGTGAGGTAAAGTGTGGAAGACTGGTTGTGAAACTTCTTTTCGCCCAGATTTTTTGAAATAAATAAATTATATTTAAAATGCTATTCACCTGCTAGGTTAATACTAAAACAATTATCCCCCTCAGTGTCGGTGCCTATCGATAGATATTTACCTCACCGCTTTGCGGCTCGGTAAATATCCACCACTAGTCACCTCCTCTTGTTGGGATAATTGTTAAATGTAGAACATTATCCTCTTAGGTTATGTAAAATAACTTAAGTTTAAATAAAGTATGTGTATTCAAGCACTAAATGGCATGTCTTTGATCCACAGAAATGCGGTGCCGTTCACCCCGACACAAGTTGAAGCCATCCGCTCTGGAATGCAACCAGGATTGACAATGGTATGTGTGATTGCCTTTCAGCTTAACTAAACTGAGTAGTTGTTTCTTAGTCAAATGGCTTTCAGTTATGAATAGAAGAAATAAAATTGAATAAGAATTTCCTGGCACATTTTCAAAAGTTATTTCAGAGTATTTTATAAGGCATTTTTCTTTGATTTGAATTACCGAGAAAAAAAATATTTTTTATCGAATTACTGAGAAAAATACAGAGTAAGAAGTTTTAACTGTGCTTTGTGTTTTCAGGTCGTAGGTCCACCCGGGACAGGGAAGACAGATGTTGCAGTTCAGATTATCTCCAATCTCTACCACAATTTCCCTGAACAAAGAACTTTACTAGTCACTCACTCCAATCAAGTAAGTCAAACTACGTTTGAAGTTAGTAACAAATAACTTCTCTTTAAAAATATTATGTAGCGATTAGCTAAAAGTTATATGAACGCCTAAAGGACCAGTGCTGAGAAATCGTTTTCATCCGTGTTTCACTTTGCTTTGCACACGTATTCATTTTCAAACAATTTAACTCCTTAAAAGGAAGCTTAACACTAAATTTAACCTTCATTTATGTGAAACTTCGTTTATTTGGGATTCCAGAAATGTTTGTTTTAGAGCGATTCGTCCATCCGTGTCCCAAAAAATAAATTCCAAAAGAGCAATTCGACTTCTGAGAGAGATGCCATATCAGCGCCCATGATCAAAAACCTTCTAACCGCCTTACGTCACAATATCAAAAGGACACGATGTTCGTAAAGAACTATAAACAATTTGTGTCGGTGATTAAATATAAAAAATTTTAAGGGGAAAATCGTGTACTGTTGTGTACTAGGTTGCACAGATTCTTCATCTCAATCCATCTATGAAAGATTTTTTTGACGTTGTGACGTCACACGGCAAGTGCAATATGACGTCTCTCTTGAAGATCGGTGAGCTCCTTTTGTAATTCATTTCTAAAGGCACAAATGGACGAATCGCTCCAAAACAAACATTTTTGGAATCCAAAATGTAGTTTCACATAAACGAAGGTTAATCTTAGTGTTGACCTTCCCTTTAAACCATTGGAGGTGAATAAAGATTATACAACAAGCTGACTTGTATGGTTTAACTACTCTGTTTTGGTCCCTCGTCCTACCCTCACAAAGTCATTGAAAGGCTGCTACATTCGCATGCTGCGGGTAGCCTTGAACATCTCATGGAAGAGTCATTCTTCCGATGTTGAGCTTTATGGAGACCTGCCGAAAGTAGGGGACAAGATAGTGGCAAGAAGAAAGCAGCTTGCTGGACATTGCCAACGCTATCCTTATCTTCCAGCCCACAAACTAATTCTGTGGTAACCAGCACATAGCCACAGTGGTCGAGGTAGACCAAAGTCAACGTTTGTGGACTCGCGAGTTGGTGGCACTGATGGATCATCGAACATTGTGAGGGAAGTCACTTTGGCTCGGCTGTGGCCAACGTAGTAGTAGTATAGTAGTAGTAGTAGTAGTAGTAATAGAAGTAGTACTCTGTTCGCCAATGAGTAACAATAATATTAACATTTGGCCAGTGTTAAAATTCTTCTCCTTGAAAATACCAGTTGAACGACAAAATGAAAGTCAACCATACTCAAGTTCTAGTAAGATGTCGCGGTCGCTGTATGTACTCTGGGATAGGAATAAGCTAACAACAGTGTGCCTTTTTCAAACCATTTATAGTAACTACAACTTAAAGTTCTTACTAATATTTAATCGTTTTCTTAATATCGAATCAAGAGAGAACAGTAAAATAGCATCGCTAACAATATAGAAATATTAAAATCGTTTCTTTATCGCTAAATCGAGATAGTTGTAAATTAACATTGCATTGAAAGAGCTGCTTCTTTTCATTCAGTGTGTTTAATGCAACCTCAACGCAATATTCTAGGCTTTGAATCAACTGTTTGAAAAGATTATGGCATTGGACATCGACGAACGCCATCTTCTTCGTTTGGGTCATGGGGAGGAAGCACTAGAAACTGAGAAGGACTTCAGTCGGTGGGTCGCGTGATATGTTGTCAGTGGCTTATATTTAGAATATAATTACATCTCATTTTACTTCTTAGCTTGTTCAAAGACATTTACTTTACAAGAATTATTTTTCTTTCTTTCTTGAGAATGTAGCAAGCAGTATTAAGTAAAGGTTACCAAATTGGTAATCAGTAGCTTTTTCGCCGGTTTATGGTAAATCTTGCATGTAAATGTATACATAATTTAGTATCACGAATTTTAGCAGTGATCCATTTAATGTTTCACGCAAAACGCTCTCCAAATCCCATTGGACGGAATTTCTTTTACGCATTGAAAGAGCAGAAAATCAGGTGGGCATAGCGGTCATCATTCGCGCCTCCCACCTCTTACGACCCGGGATCGACTCCCGGGCTCCGCACTTGGGCTGATATTTGTCGATCTCAATCTGACTCCAAGGGTTTTTCTCCGGGTAGTACGGTTTTCCTCCCTCAGCAAAAATCGACTCCCAGCCTATGCCATCTGGCTGTGGTGCTGTGCTCCGAGGTCGTACATGGACTGTAAATCGGCTGCCATTGTGTATGTGTCTGTAACCGTGTTTGTGTGTGATGAGTGCCCCTTTAAAATGCTTACGGTTCAACCTCTTTGAGCCGCGTCCTCGTAATTCAGTTTTTGATTGCAAAGAGGGCGATTAGCAAGGCTGAATTTATTTGAGCAAGTACGAGACAAGACTTTGTTCTGAACTTGTTTCATTCTTTCAAAAGCAAACGCTAGAAAAAGCAAAAAAATATAAAAAGACAAAGGAACTGTATGAAACAATGTCCTTCAACTCGCACAGTCTGTTCTCGGGGTTTTTTTTTTTCACTTTGGATGAAAATACTGTTGCTTTTATGTTTACTTTTTGCTTTGATTATAGAGGAAGTTTAATGCAGACCAGATTTAATTATTTATTCATGTTTAACGTTTTAGACACTATTTTTCAGGTATGGGCGAGTAAACTTCGTCCTAGCCAAGCGACTGGAGCTTCTTGGAGAAGTTCAACGATTGCAGGTAAATAAAAAAATGCTAGTGTTATTAGTATCTTGAGTCGAGTAAGAAATATACTTTAAATTACTTACAAACGTAGAATTTCCTCATGAGTTTACAACTTCTCCCATTGTGTTGTCAGTTTGTACTGCTCGAAATCATAGAAAACTCTTCGGCTTTTTTTCTTTCTTTTTTAACGTAACTTCTAATGGCGATGGTCTTTCCCAAGCCTAAGTAGCTCTTAAGGCTCTTCCTTTCCCAGGTTCCCGTAGTTTAAGCAGACGAGAGTTTTAAAATCCCGCAGGATGGGACGCGCATTAATCCATTACAGGTTGGACCCCAGAAGAAAATGGTACTCATTTATTCACTGGAGTCTACAAGAAAGGAGTCGGGTAAAGTTTCTCGCTGAAAGACAAACACAGTGGTCTGGCTAGGTTTGACAAGCTAATCGCTGGCAATTTCACAATCTTGATGATTTTGTACTTGCTAAAACGAGGTGCTTGCATTTGCTAAAACCAGGTGGTTGCATTTGTAAAAATATAAAATTGATTTTTTATATACAGTAACTGTGATTAAAATATTTTTGAAAAAACAGTCTTAAAACGACGTTTCGGCTTGTCTCCAGCCTTCTTAAATTCAGGGAAAATGGATAAAGAAACAAAAAAATTTTAAAGCTCTTGTTGTAACTTTTCTTCATTGAACGAGACCAGCCGAAACGTCGGGACTTTTAAGTTTGTTTTCTTAAAAATGTTTTATTCAGAGTTACTGTATATAAAAAAATCAATTTTATATTTTTACAGATTCTATGCTTGTTTCAACAGGAAAGTCTTGGGGTTCACGGCGACGTGTCTTACACTTGTGAAACCGCTGGCTATTTTTTCCTGTACCAGGTAAACTACAATTATTTAAACTAATTTGTTCAAATCAACCCACTATAGATTATGATATACAAAACATATTTAACTTTTTTTATACCCAATTTCTTTGTTTTCTAAATCTCAAGCATTGTTGTATTTTTGCAACATCATAATATCACAGAATAATAGTATAATGAGTAGAGGAAATACTATTGCAGTAGTTTTAATCTGATTTCCTTCGAGATTCGTGAAGGTAAAATCAAAAACAAGACTTTACACTCAGCCATGCAGTGACGTGCGCTAGGAAAAACAACGCACTATACAATATCACAGTTTTCTTATAATTACACTGGGAATTGTGGAAAGTGGAGCGTTGTGATCGGCTGAGAACTTCGTTTCATCTCGCTATTATTACCTAGAGGTGAATATAACATTAAAGGTTTGCAGCTTGCAAAATGGCAGCCAGATTTGTCAATGTTTCGGAGTCAGAAGTTGTTCAATATAGAGAAAATGCTGTGTCTCGAAAAACAAAAGATGCAACAAATTCAGAATCAACTTGTTCAAAGGACTGATATGTTTTGAGTAGGTTGATAAATTAAGCAGGTGAATTTCTCTTTCGCGGGTTAAAACTTGTCAAAGCGGATAAGTTTGTTAACATTTTTGCTACAAAGTTGTCGGTAACTTTCAATAACGTTTCGAAATGTTTTGCTTGACACAACAACAACAACAACAACAACAAATCGTTTATTTCCACAATCTTCACAGTGCAGTACAAATCAATCAAGTGTTAAAGTAAACAGAATTATAGTGGTTGGACACACGAAGTAATTATAAAGAAGCGACCTCAAATGTTATTATTGTTATCAATAAAACGTTGTTTGAGTTCCCGTTTAAAGCAGTAAAAACTCAAAGTTTTTAAAGAGTTCAAAAATGAACAAGAAAACATGAAAAGAGATGAGATGAACAAATTTTCTTGGTGAAATTTTACGTCTCGTTGCAAAATAATGATGCCGGCAGCTGTTACAAGAAAACAAACTTATTATCGATTTGTGAATAAAAGATAAAATAACTTCGTTTTGAAAACAATGTGTCGATTTTTTTTCTCGAATAACCTGTATGTTGTGAAGTTGTACTTTAACAATTACTCACCCCAGGCTCCCTGAATGTCGGCGCATAGTCACGTTACCTTTGGTGTCTACTTTTAATTATTCATCCAAAATACAGGGCTCGTACGGTCATAAAAAGCCCTAAAAAGTCCTAAAATTTCAAAACTTAAATTTTAGCACTCAAAAGTCCTAAAAAAAGATTTCAAGGTCCTTAAAGTGCTAAAAAAAGCTCTGCCAATAGTCGACTGCAAACCAGTTATCTATTTATAATTTTTCCTTGCAGTTTTAGATAAAAAACAGAGGAAAACCAGAAACATTTGTCTTTAACAATTATTCCTCGAGCCCGAATGGGCTACGAATCAATAGCCCACGAGGCCGAATAATTGTTTTAGTAATATCCAACTAGTTGGTCAAGTTGAAAATAATTTTTATTCATTTTGCCGTGAAAATACGATTCATTCACCATTGTTTTGACTTTCAAAGCCAGCGTTTTTCGCTACTAGGAGCTTACTAGTAGCTCAGCCAATCAGATCGCAGCATTGCTATTAGTCCACTAGTTGGATTTTGCTGAAACTTTATAACACGGAAGCTTGAAAATGAACGATTAAAAAAGTCGCAGTGTACATCAGAATGAGGTTTGCAAAAAACGAAAGTCCTAAAATTTCAGGTCAATTAATCCGTACGAACCCTGAAAGTAACGCACTGCTCTCCAGCGACAAACGGGAAGATTGAATTTGACATTGCAATATGACATGGGTCTATTCTTGGTGAAAAGGGCTGATAAATGTTCTACCGTGCATATCTTTGTAATGTCGTATGTCCTTCATATTGGCCATGATTAGTTGTTCAAAACCTTAAAAGTTAATCCCTAACACCTTAAACCACGTTAACCATTTGTACGTTATAGGAGGCATAACTTATTTTTAAGGCTTGCTACCCCTACAGGTTGTGTCACGATGGGAGGAGTACTCAAGTAAACTAAAATCAAAGGTAAGTTTTAATGGTCATTTTTTCTTATTAAATTGTAACGGCTCAACTGTCACCTAGGTGTTTCAGTCGTCAACTTATATTTCTTTATTCTAGTAAATTTTGTTTTAGAAATAAGGCGTCAAAGGGATACTACAGTAAATCTAGGAGAAGCGGTCTTACTGTTTACGTGTCGTGCTAATTCAGATAAATTGTTTGCGCAACAGAAGGGTGATGTGGCCGCCATTGCTGATCTGTTTCCATTTACAAACTTCTTTGCTAACGCTCCACAGGTATGTTTTTTTAGCTTGTTTTGCTAGTTTGCATGATAAGAAGCAATGCAAGGAAACCTTTAGACGTTTTGGTTTTATAGTTATTTTATGTAGTCTTGCATCATTGTTGCTAGGCTGGTTTAAAGACAGTCAAGTCATTCACGTCTTGTGCATGGTTGTCTGTTAGTTTCGAAAATCTCCCAAGCAATAGTTAAGGACTTTAGTTTAAAAAAAGAGACCCTCGTCTATTAGTCCTTCTTATCTCTTTGTCATTCCTTTCTATTATGCTGTCGGCTTTGAATAGTTGAACTAGCCTGTTGGAGCTTGTGCTTATCTCCGGTTTCTGTAGTGTTAAGCGGGTGAGAGCCATTGACTCCCCCTGGACGGGACACTAATCCGTCGCAGGTTAGCCCCCAGCAGAACCTGGTATTCATTTATCGAAGGAAGCTGAGTCAACTTTGGCGGAAAGAAAGTCACACAAATATTTAATGCTCGGCAGAGTGAGAGTTTGAACCTTTAGGCTAGAAGGCAGAGGTCTTACCCCTGCAGCAACCACTCCGCCGAAAATAGCTACATAGATTAGTTGCAGTGGCACATAACTTCATATTCTAAAGTACCAAATTACAAGGTTACTATCGATGCACTGTAGGCCAGTGAAGTATTCTTGTAATAATATTTTCACTTTTGATAACAGTGCAAACACTAAATGCAGCTTGTCGCCTTTTGAAGCATTTGCATTGTTTCAAAAGTGAATCCAAGCTGATATATCGTAACAAAAAGTTACCAAGTATATCGTTAGCTAGGTAGGAAGTTATTGAGTAAAGAGGTTTATTATATACATATCGAGATTTACTCCCCAAATTTCCATTTATATGGTAAATTTTCGTTTATTGCTTTTAGTAAACCACAATCTGCGTATCGTCATTTCACGTGTGATAAAAACGATACGCCCAATCAGAAGCTGCGTATCGCTTTTTTCACGTTTGAGAAAAACGATACGTCCAATCAGAAGCGACAACGTTAATTTGAAAATTTTTGCCGTTGCAAAACAAAGACCTTCAGCGCGCCAGTCGTTCATTCAAATTCTAAAATTTGATACGTTTGTGCGCTATAAAGGTGAGAATGAAAGATCCGTGCAACAATAAAAGAATTAGATGTTCTTCACACTTTCTTAGTTCTTTGTTCTTTTCAAATGTTTTTTTTTTAAATTTGTCCATCTTTGCTCCATGCAATTTGTATCTATAAGGAATTTCCATTCCACTGTTGTAATTCTCATCCCTGTTGCAGACACAAACCTCCCAAGCCCGCCATCCCAAAATATAAGCCCCTCCATCCCCAAATATAAGCCCACCATCCCTGTATATAAGCCCCTCCATCCCCGAATATAAGCCCCACCATCCCCGAATATAAGCCCCACCATCCCCGAATATAAGCCCCTCCATCCCCGAATATAAGCCCCTCCATCCCCGAATATAAGCCCACCATCCCCGAATATAAGCCCCTCCATCCCCGAATATAAGCCCCTCCATCCCTCCATATAAGCCCACCATCCCCGAATATAAGCCCCTCCAAGAAGGCAAATAAGTACCTAGGTCATTAATAAAGTGGGCATTTAGGAAGGTACAGAGATAAGTTATGGATAGATGAGTAAGTCGGTAAATAATTAAGTAGAAGGAAGCTAGGTTGGTGGGAAGATTAATTAGGCAGGACGGCAGGAAACGTGGGAGCCAGGCTGCCATAGTTTTTACAGTTTTACAAGTTTGTTGGGGCTCGTGAGGTGCAGACTTCATTTACTGAAGTTTTTAGCCGATTGAAGCTCTTTGTTTTATGGTTCAGTTCTGCAAGATGTAAAGCGATTTTTATAAATAACTCTTATTAACCGATAGTGAGGTCTTTACAAGATAATCCGGCCCAACAAGCAGCCAATCAGATTGCAGGAAACTATCTAACCATTTAATATAAAAGCATTTTACTAAACTGCAGATAGGAGGCTTTAAACAAGTATTTTGCTTTAGTTTATAAGACGTTTTCCAGTTGTTTTATTTTTGCTTTACAGCCTGTTTTTAAAGGAAAAACCTGGAATGAAGACATGGAAATTGCCGAGGTGAGACATGGTTTGTTTTTTGAAATGTTTATCGCCAAGGAAACAGAAACTGAAACTAGTGAAAAAAGAGTGAAGGAGAAAAAATAATATTAAACGTTATCCCAATCGTTGAATTTATTTTACTAACATAAAGAAACTTTTCAGGAAAAAGGAACTAAAGCTGTGAATTCAAAAACTGAAAGTATTGCTAATAAGGAGAAAATTTACATATAAACCCTGACAACCTAAAAATTAATTACATTTTTTATAATCGCACTTCCCATCAATCTGTTTTTATTTAGTTTGTTAACTTGTAATACTTTTTTCCATCGTTGCTCTTAAATTTTGCTTTTCGAGCCTCCGTAACTTAGGTGGTGAAGTAAGCACAAATATTGTACAATAGGAAGTCTTTAACATAAAACATGATGTTGCATTGGTTAGGTTTAGGTGAGTGCAAACTTTTTTTCCCTTGTGTGTGATTTCGCTCACACTTGTTAGAACACTGTTGTGACAAGTTACAATCTTGACCAGGGTCATATAGACCCGATTCGTTAAGCAACTTGATATCGGCCAGTTTGTTTAGTTAACATTTTATGCTTGTATGCTTGGTTTTTTTTTGTTAGGGTTGCTACAGCTATCTTAAGAAGATCTTTCAGCAGTTAGAGGTGAGTTGGTTAATTTCCTCTTCTGGGGTGATTTGGTAACTAGAAGATTACAGATGGAATTTATAGGCTATTAGTAGAAATGTAGTTCTAGCTATTGCAAATGCTATAGTCTGATTGGCTACCGCACTCGCTATCTATCAGGTGATAGATAGTGTCCGTGGGATGATGCCCGGATATAAACAAGCAATCCAATATGGCGTCTACTTCCCGGTTTTCGAATGCGTTAATGAAGACAATTTGCAGCTTCTAATAGGCCATTTTCGAATTCTTTGTTTCCGCTGATTTAAATGATTGCAGATTCATTTTAGCAGGGTTAGCCTCGTTTTTGTGTTAAATATTCAAAAATACAAGTGGCAGAAAGCGAGAAGTCACACCTCTAACAATACACACAGTTGTAGGTAGTGTAAAACTACATTGGTATTTAGGAATATT
>JAOEJH020032714.1:0-10758 GCA_025448215.2 Palythoa grandis
GAATATCTTGTGTCTCTGTAGAAAATTAAGTTTATTATTTATATTACTGTAAATTATTTTGATTACGTATACGTATATTGTAAGCGGTACAAATTAAATAAAATTGAAACTTGAAACTTAATTTACATCTAGTTGTTCTGAGGGCCACTAAATTGCCGGTTTTCTTTTGTAATAATGCGTGTAAGGGACTGTGTGTCCTAATCATTGGCTCCCCAATACCCCTTTGAAAATGTTATAAATCTCTGCTCTCACTCACGAATTTCATTCATAATGTTACTACTAGAGATTTAAAATATTGTGCAGACCTAGTCGCTTATTAAGAATACGAATTTCGCTTACCTTCAACTGCTGTTGCTGAAAAACAAAAACCAAAAGAAGTTAAAATGTAAAATACTGCCGACATCTATTAAAATAGAATTAAAATTAACTTTTAAATTGTACTTTGTTGCATATTTTTATTTAACTTTTTATGTTCATAAAGTTTTTTGATAAGGCGTTGTAATTATTCTGGCTTATACGCAATAAATATTCGCCTTATATGAACGAACTAACGTGGATAACTAAGCAGTAGTTATGTGCACGTGAGTTAGCGTGGGAAAACTCAAGTATAACTAATTACTAAAAGATGATGTTAAGCCCTATTCACACGACATAAACTAACCCAGGTTCAGCCCAGGTTAAAATAAACCCAGGTTAATTTTTTCCGTGTGAGCACTGCTAACCCGGGTTCAACCTGGGTTAAATCCAACCCACCTCAAGAGGTAGGTTCAACCCAGGTTGAACCTGGGCTGGTTTTGAAGTAGTGCCATGTGAACACAAAGCTGGGTCGAACCTGGGTTAATATTTGCTTCACACATGCGCACTTGTGCTTTATCCATGGAGCGCGGGCGCAGGGGGTGTTTTGGGGGAGTTTTTTGCGCATGCTCGCAAAAGCAAACCCGAGTTTGGTTGAAGTTTCGTGTTCACATTAGTTTTTGCAGGTTTATTTTAACCTGGGTTGAACCTGGATTAGTTTATGTCGTGTGAATAGGGCTTTACACGAGGCAACGCCATTGCTAGACGAGTTGCACGACCCATTGCAAGCCATGGAACACTGCGCAATGGTTTCTGCAACTTGAAATTTGTAACTGAAATCATTGCGAAAAGTAAAACTGGATCTTACTTTCAGCAACAACGTCTGCAACTTGTCTCCTAACGGTTTTAGCCATTGCACGCGGGGGTGTTACCCTCCGAAATGGCTCGTGCACCTTGTCTCGCAATAGCGTTGCGTGAAATTGAAATTGGTGATAGGGTACTTTAATTGTAGCTATACATCGCAATATATTGGCGAGGGAGGTATGGGTGAAAAAGTTATGTCAGACTTAAAAATTTGAGATTTTTAAACATAAAAGCCGTGAGATATATTTGAGAGAAATTTTTAATTTTTACATCCTGCTGCTACCCCTTCCCAAAAATAATTGGTGCTCCCTTACAGCAGTTCTCTATTTATATGTTCTAACTGAAATTGAGTACCTTTGCAAATAGCTCTTTGAATGGCTAGTAGTCTGCTGCTGAGAGCTCGGAAGTTCACTGATAGTATTACGAACCGGCGATCAGACGATATTTTTACAAGCTCGTTTTTGTCTGCTTCCGAAGTTATCCCAAGAGAAAAAACCTTTACTCCCTTTGACTTCAGGCCTTTAGCTGCCGCATCCGGCTCTTCAAAGGGTTCACTTGTTCTTGTATGAGAGCCATCGGCGATTAAGAGTGCAATCTAAGTAAAGAAAATAGTCAAAGATCACGGCGTTTGATATATATTACGTCCCATTGCTGTCCAACAATATTAATCTCAAATAAGATTTTTCTTTAACTTATGTCTACATCAGCAGCTCAAATTTGATAATTCTCTGTATATAGTTCACGCCAAGCGATTTGTTTTGATCATTTCCATAGTTTGAATTTCCTGCAGGACGCCATCTTGAAATGTGACGTGCAATGGGTGCAGTGCCAGACTCTCACTCGTTCATTGCTTTTGGTTTTATCAAGAGTAGAGACTGGCACTGCAACTATTACACGTCACATTTCAAGATGGCGGCCCGTGGGAAATTCAAACTATGGAAATGATCAAAAGAGATTATCAAATTTGGGCGGCTGATGTAGACACAAGTTAAAGAAAAGTTTTATTTAAGATTAATATTGTTGGACAGTGGAGGATCCCTTAAAATTCAGATGGCTAAGTAATTTTGACTGAATGAGATATTAATGCTCAGTAAGGTCAAAACGCCGCCCTCGGTAAAACGAGAAGGCATCCGTCTACTCTAAAATCTACTTATAATCGTTTTCAAAGGGGAAATTAAGTACCAACCATCTTACGTTATCAAAACAATTAGTTATATAAATATAATGCGAGACGACGCGATACGATGCGATGCAACCAACAGTACTAATTCTTTTGTGTTGTACGCAAACAGACTGCAAAGGAGGTGAGTAAATGTTGTGGATGTTTTTTGAAATTGGTAAAGAGTTCACAACGTGTATTCAATAAGAAAGTGTTGTTATGAGCACAGGTGTTTCAGTCGTGGTAGGTCACTTTTTGAAAACCGTTACGAATTTGAACGCGTTATGAGACTGATCTGATCTGATTTGATTTGATTTGATTTGATTTGATTTTCAAATTCCATTATTTAGCTCCAAGGAAACGAATATTCATAAATAATAAATCTGACTCCGTGGGTTTTTCTGCGGGTTCTCCGGGTTTCTTCCCATGGAAAAATTAACAGAAGCTCTAAAGAACTTGCAGTAGTTGGGTGACGCTTTGCTTTCTGGGATAAAGTTAAATAAGCAAACCTTAGGCACGTTCTTCCTCACACCACCTGCTTCGGTAAAGACTTCTCTTTCCGCAAGTCTAAGCGCTTTATCGATGAATCTCAATCCAAGCTGACGTTGCAATGAATTTATCCGTTCATTTACAACAGAAGCTGTCAATTGCGACCCCCGCAATTCGTTGAACTTTAGTGCAACTTGAGCATTCGTGCCGTACACAACAAGCGCGATATGAGTGCCGCTAGGCCCTACATCAAACACGTTGACCAGTGATCTTAAGAAGCGCTTCAACCGTGACCAGTCTTTGGTGTTTATGCTTTCAGAAGAGGAAACAATTATTGCCAAATCGACTTCGGATTTACATTGTCTCACTGTTGGAAAAAAAAATTCAATTAACGAAGGAAAAAATTATCTTTAATTTACATGGTTAAGAAAATTATTGGAACATTAAACCAATAGCTTTTATTTCAGTTCCGCAATTCGTTAGAAATGTACAGCGGTTTTCTGCATGAAAATGCATGGAAACGAGGCTATCAGGCCAACATGATGTCTCTTTTGGCCCGATAGCCTCGTTTCTTTGTATTTTTATGCAGAAACCGCTGTACTGTAATAACATCTTACGGAACTGGAATAACAGCTATTGACGAACACGATTCCCATTTTACCAACAACATTAAGAATTGGAATAAAAACAAGAATAAGAAGATCAAAAAGAAGTATGAACGTTCCCTAAAAGTTTAGATATAAACGTTCCGTGGATTCTATTAAAAGACATACAAATATTAATGTGATAATGTAGTAATGGAGAAATACAGCCTCAATTGACTACTTATAATAAAACAAAAACGTTTTATCTTACTAGAGTCGGCAAGACGTCTTGCATGTGGTATAGGGTCGCTTGACGAAGACACCTGGAAAATATCTCTTGGACTGGTAACTAGAGCAATCAAGTTTCTTATATTGGGAATTTGTCCCATTGCTACAACATAAACGTCTGCACCAAGGTTCCGTAATGGCTCTACTGCTTCCTGTAGCGACAGGGCGTCAGGCTGATCTGCTTGTTCTCCCGTGGTTAGCAAAACCACAATCTTTGGACCTTTGAATTGTCTAAATGTTAGTATCTGGAACGCGTGCTTAAGTGCGTTGTCTATTCTTCGGGGTGTCTGCAAAAGCGATGCACGCTCAATATTTTCTTTTATATTCTGCTGCAAAAAGTTGGAAACAGTGTTGCCATCTTCACCATATGTAGCGACGACAGCACGTGGTCCTCTCGGAGAGATATTTAGCAAATCAATTAAAGATTTCAAAAAGTTTTTCTGTCGTCTGTATAGTTCTGGCGTCACTCCTCTTGCAGCGTCCATTAGAAGGACGATTCTTGTTGTAGGATCTATTGCGAACCTGGTAGTACGATCTGCCAACAAACATTCAGTGTCAGTTTGACCATTGCACCTCATTTTGCATGTCAGCGTTCGAAAATAAAAGAGAGAGTAGCATTTACATTTCTTAGGAAAAACTTTGGCCAGTGAAACATGTTATTAATTAATGGCCATAAACTAATTTTCGTTTTTGTCTCTTCAATATAAATGATTGTAATTCATTTAAAATTAATAAACTTTGTGTCCCTCTTTTACGTTAGGTAGCTCATTTTGCACCTCAGTGGTGCGATAAAATTATTTTCTTAAGAAATTATCATTGTCGGCAAGTCAGTATGGCCAAGTAAAGAGCGCGGAACGAAGAAACTAAACTAAAAATGATATCAATCCCAAAAATTCTACAAGAGGTCAGTGAACTAAACACCTTTACCGTCACACGTGAAACGATTTTTTTGTTGTCAATAAAGACAGTTGTCGGGTTCAATATATTTTGGCAATTCCTTATTTAGTCAATTCCAGTTAACCCGATTCAAAGCAATCTAGCATGTAAAATTAAAAACTACAAATTAAATCTCATTTTACGTTCTTTTTTTATTTAAGAATCACGTCTAATGTTTCAACAGTTGAGAGATTCTTTATTTCCTGGTCATTATTCGAGCTAATAACAAAAAAAAATACGAAAGACAGAAAAACTCACCTTTTCGTTTGGGTTGCACCGCTACGAGAAAGAGGGAAATGTTTTTTAGATACCGTAAAAAGCAGTATAAGATATTTAAGGTCTAAACTAGTAATCTATTGTCAGTATTGAAAAACCTAAAAATTCGCGGTTCTTTTTGTTAGTTAATTATTGGTTGTTCTACTGTAAAATCGCTTAGGAAAAGAGTTTTTCGGTAAAATAAAAAGTAAATAGAATTTTTTTTGTCATATTTAACTTACTTTAATCAGAATTTTTTGTCATATTTACCCAACTGCAACATTTGGTTTTTGCAATTTCATCCGGAGCTGTTTTGTTTAAAAAATAGAATAACTCATATAGCCTTTCTTCAGTAAAATAATCTAGTAATCTAAAAAAATCTAGTAAAACTGTTTTGCAAATAAAAACAAAATAACACAAAGCTTTTTTGTTTGCGAAATAAGAGTTTTATTCAATTTAAAAGCAAATAAGAATGTTAGGGATCTTGTTGTAAACTATTATAATCCTTGATCAACTCAAAAATTGATAAATAAATAAAATAAAACTATTACTGGACATTAACCTGAAACTTAGCGACGTTTCGCCTAGAAGCACTAGGCTTCTTCATGCACGATCTTTGGTGCAGGCCGAGATGCATGATGGGACACCACGCAAAGCAGTGTCCCAAGAGTGAGACAAACGAAACCTCAGAAGAAGCCTAGTGGTTTTAGGCGAAACGTCGCTAAGTTTCAGGTTAATGTCCAGTAATAGTTTTATTTTATTTATTTATCTATTCATTCAACTGGATGTATAACATTCACCGTTTTGTCAACTCAAAAATTATAAAAACAATTCTTTTGCTCTAGTTCTGTGCATTTTTTTTTGAAAACCCTGATAAATCGAACCTGAAGCCGCTCATTGGTCAACTTTGCTTATAATAAACCAAATGTGGAGCATTGTATCTTGAGGAATTGGAAATAATTCGCGATTTACCATTTGATAGAACGTACATCAGTGAAGAATGCAGCTGGCGAGACTAGTCACACTTGCAAATTTGGCCCCTTGTCCATGAATGACAAGCTGTCAGCCAATCAAACCGGAGTACCGATCGTGACATTTTTTTTGTCTAATTCACAGTGCCAATAAACAAATCTTTGATATTGCATTCTTAGCCCTTCATGATGAGCTCAGCCACCCCTGCTAATGTTCAAAATTACACAAAAAAGAGTAGCATAGTTTTCGTGTTTTGACGCGTGAAACTGCCATACAGAAAATTAATTGAATTATGGCAACCACTGTCACGTGAACAACTTTTATGTGACATCATACCAACATGCCGTTCCCAGACACACGATATTTATTTGGGGAGAAATTACAGTTTTAAGATACCCTTCCTCTATCCCTCAAAATCTTTATTTCATACATTTTCAAAGATAGTGGACCACCTTAAACAAGGTGAAAATTTTTCACTGCTCTAAGGAAAAACGAATTGTATTAACCACAACCGCAACAAAAACAGACAACAAAAACACTTATGGTATAGAAGAAATAATAATAATAATAACAATTATAGTAATAATGAAGTTCTAAAGAATAACGAAGATTGTTTTTAAATAAAATATTAGGATTAAAGCAGAACGTTTTTATGTCGTCCAAGACATAATTTTCAAGTGAGCTTAGTTAGAATTACACGTTAAAATATGCTACTTCTTACTATAAACGGCAAATTGAATTTAGATACACGAAAACTTACCAAAAGTTGAACAAAATTTTCTTACCATCACAAACTTCCTTCTTTATATTTGTAACGATTCCCTGTAAGTCTCCAAAATCTTGCACTTGAAACACATGTTGTGGATCGGACGCTATGGCAGTTAGCTCGGCTGTATCGACGCCCTTAGTAATGCCCAAAGCATAAATACGAACGCCTGTATTTTTTAACCCGCTGGAAGCAACATTTAAATTTTCGAAATCCCCTTTGTGCTTGGTTTGCTTGCCATCCGTAATAACCAACGCAATCTGAGAAAATGACAATATCATCACTACGACCAAATAATGAACTCGTACCCCTCTAAATAGTTCCTTTTCGCGGGCCAAATGATAAGCGTGCGGGTTTCAAATGCATTTACCGCCATTATTCTGATTGGCTGCGGAGGCAGCATGCTGTCTCGCTCTATCAATAAAAGACCTTTAGATCTGAGTACGAGTAAAAGATTTTAAGCGCCCGCGCTTATACAAGAAAATTTGTTGTCGAGAGGACGAGTTTGCTGGCAAGCGCGCCCGCGCGCTTAAAATATTCTACTCGTACTCGGATCTAAAGGTCGCTAATAAGATTGCGAGGATGCCATTTCAGTGCCGGGTTCTGACGGGAGTTTTTTTCTGGACGCTTGCTGTCTCTCTTGTTTATGATCAAGATCTGGAGATAACACGAATTTGTTTCGTTTTCTGATATGGAAGAAGTTCAATATTTCGGACGATTTGACCTTATATAGTGATGATAATGATAATGAAATGACTTCTGGAGGGCATATAGTTTATTTTTACCCTCTTAGCATCATGTGCACACTCACTGCTCTCGGGCGCAAATGATGCTACTCGAGCCACAAATAAACTATATGCCCTCCAGAAGTCATGTTAATTCCCTATTATCATCACTACGCGCGGCCAAAAAATGAACTACCCTCTCTAATAAATCATTCCTTTTGGCGGGCTGTAAATGCATTTGCAGCCCGCACGTTTACCATGTGACCCGCGTAGAGGAACGGTCATCAATAAAATGTTCAAAATTTTGAAGATTTGGCCTTGTGTAATGATGATAATGATAATGATATGACTTTTGTCAGGCGTATAGTTTATTTGTGCCCTCGTAGCATCATTTGCACACTCGCTGAGCTCGGGTACAAATAATGCTACTGGGGCCATAAATAAACTTTATCGCCCCTCCAGAAGTCATGTTATTGTCCCTTTAGTATATACAAACTCAGTGACCTTGTGTTCTAATACAGCTCACATATCTTGCACAGATGCAACAAATACCGACAATGATTCTGGTCAAATATAATAATAGAAATCAGTCGGATCGTTATTTTTGACTTCACAGTTAATACTAAGATTTAGATAGTGACATATCTGGAAACAAACTGGATCCAAGAAGACATTGCCAACTCAGAAATTGAGAATAATTTGATAATACTTTATGTATGCACAGTCTTCCACAGTAAACAACTGCAATACAATAGCAGGATTCAAACGCAATCAATTTTTTCAACGAAAGAGCACTGTAGTGTTGACTTTGTCATTATCAAATAACAAAGCGTTATTAAGGAATTGAAATACCTTTGGTACGTTTTTTCTCATCCCATTGGCCTCTGTGAATACTTCAGTCTCTGCAAGACGAAGTGCCTTATCGATAAATGTGAGACCCTTTTGATGAGGTAATTCGGCCACTTTGCGTATTAACGCATCAGAGGTGAGTTGCTTTCCCTCAAGATCGGCGAATCTGAGTATCACATCTGGTGTTGTACTGTACGTAATAATTGCAACTTGCGTTGAATTGTGCCCAATCTCAAAGTTATTAATGATAGATCGTAAGAAGTTCTTGATCTTTTCAAAGTTTCTGCGACTTATACTTCCCGAAGAATCCACGATGAAAGCTAGGTCAACTGCAACCTTGCACGACTTTACTGAAAACCGAAATAAAAATTATGGTTATACATTACCACTTCTCGGGACTCATGTTCGAGACCTGATGCACAACAGAGCAAGAAGAGGCAAGGTAAGTTGAAGAGATTCACAGCGTCTTTAGATATATAAAAGTTTTACGTCTCACAACGATTGTACAAGTATAAAAGGTGCATTTTACCATTTTTACTATCAATAGCTCATTATCTTACAAAATAAGCTTTAAGATAAAATACATAGCCCAATATTTTTTGAAAACATGATCTGAAAAAACGGAAACTCATATATTTACCAGTTCTTTCAAGTGGTTTCACTTGTGATGGAAGTTTTAAAGATGATGGAATACGAAATATATCTTTTGACCTGCTCACCAACGGAGCTAAGTATTTGTTGTTGGGTTCGTTGCCAATGACTACAACGTAAACCTGTACTCCGACTCGCTGAAGTGGGTTAAGAACACGGCTAAGGGGTTCAGTATTCGGATTATAGCTTTGCCTTCCTGCAATGAGAAGAACCAAAATCTTTTGATGTTGTGTAGCTGCCAAGAGTTCCGCGGCTTTTCGAAGAGCATAGTTTATTCTTCTAGGTGTTCCTAGAAGTTTTGCAGTCTGAAGTCGTCTCTTAAAATCGGGATCTTTAAAACCTGCTATGATGTTACTCCTCGTTGCATAGGTTACTACGCTTCCTCGAGGACCAGATGGAGAGATACCAAATCGATATGCAAGTGCCTGTATAAAGTCTTTTTCTCTGTTGAAGTCATCAGTAGTAACTCCATTAGAGGCATCCAACAGAAACAGTATGTCCATTTTGCTACTTATGTCGCTGGTAGGAACTAGAAATAATGGTGTCCGTTAACAGATGTATTCAAATGAGGATTATTTTAAAAAGTTAAAATAAGATACATTTTGTGGAAGAAATACTTGGTTGTCTCAAGCTGGAATTTTCTTAGAAGAAAAAACGTCTCAGTCCCTAATGGGAATCGAACTCGAATTCGAATCAATTCGGGAAATCGAATTGAGACAACCAAGTATTTCATTCATAGTATTTATTCCAGGCTACAACATTTGCGTGTTATACATTTTACCTTTTTTAAGTGTTTTTAAATCTGTCGAGGGTAATGTTTCAAATAAGGATTATTTGCTTGGCTGTTATAGTAATTACAATAAAAAAGCAAAATTGATTGTTTCAAAATGCAAAACTGTACAACAAATAACTCCTTAAAAGATATAATAAAAAACATCGTAAAAAGGTCATACTATAATATTTGTGCTTTGTTTAGCTAAATAATAGAAAATAAGCTGCTGTCGTACCAGTTGTATCGCGGATTGTTTGTGCTGTAGATCTTGCCCGAAACAAAAGCCTACCAACTGACGGAATGCGAAAAATATCCTTTGATTCGCCAACAATGGGGTCTAGCGCTTGGTCCGTTGGCTGCTGGCCAACAGCAACAACATAAACCTGGACAGCAAGTCTGTTTAATGGTCTCATAGCTTCTTTTAGCGATTTAAGACTTGCAACTTGAGCTCCAGCTGTCAGTAACACTAACAACTTCGTATTATTAGGAGATGAACTGGAAAATAGTTGAGAGGCGTAAGTTAAAGCTTGTCCTATGCGTCTGGAGCCTGTTAAACGTCCGGCGTTATCAACGTTTCTGCTAAAGTTGGAATCTTCAAATCGTGAAATCGTACGTGAAACGTCAGCATAAATAACCGCGCTTCCACGAGGACCTTTTGGAGACAGATTCCAGTTATATGCTAGCGACTTTACAAACTGTTTCTCCATCTGGTAATTCTGAAGTGAAACTCCCGAAGAAGAATCTATCAGGAAAATGACGTCCGTTTGTTGCTGCATTGGACTTTGAGGGGCTAGAAAGAAAGTCCTTGAAGTTAGGTTAAACCAAACTAAAACGGTTTTCAGAGTCTAAAGTATTATATCAAAACACGTTTCCTTACTAAAATTGCACTTTATTGTATTGAAAAAGGTGTCATTCCCTATTAAGAAAAGTGTGTGCCAGTTTTTTAGTTCTAAGTTAAAGTGAATGTGCTTCACTTACATTTATTTTCAACAACAATTTATTGTACCCACATAATGTGCTTTACAACATAAATTATATTAAATCAGATATATATAATAAAAAATACGGATTGATAGCGTATAACACTACTTTTCTAGACTGGAGATGATTGAACAACCAACAGGGCTGAAATTTCAATCGAAACATCCATGACC
>JAOEJH020032814.1:0-10757 GCA_025448215.2 Palythoa grandis
AACTCATAGCCCAGGCTACAAACTGAAAATTTCTTTTTTTCAAAATACAAGAAATAAAAACACAGCTTTAAATACCTTTTTTTCCTGAAAAAAAGGCAGTAAAAAACTATAAAAGAAAAAAAGAACTAAAAAAAAGTTGAACGACTTCGGCGAGATTCGAACTCAGGTTTTATGCTCTCTCACAACACTTGCAGTCCTGGATTAAAGAACTGGGACAGCCTCACGATCAGTAACATAAACAAACACAAACAGACAGACTAATGACTCACTGCACAGGAAGCTCGAGTGCACGCAAAATGCGTCTAGTTCGGTAATAAAAAATCACAATACAAGACTTGCCAACTGCACGGAATTCAAAAGGTTTAATTATTTTGTACTACTTGTTTAAAACTGCGGTTCCCGATAGTTTTCAATGCAACTCACCGATTGCTAACAGAAATAATTGAACAAAAAGCTTTATTAATCAAAATAGGAATGGATGATAGTGTTTGTGCGATTAGTGAGCATCTATTAACATAAAACGCTGTTGAACTGATCTATATAAAATTTAAAAACTAGTAAAAGATTTTAAAAAGTTCCCAAATTTTCGAACTGTTACCACTAGTTAATTGTTAACTAATTCTATTTGCCCGTTATTTTTCCTGTCCTCTGCTTTTTGCCCAAGGTCTTAAACAATGGGACATCAGCTCGAGGGAATGGTTTGCGTTCATTTGCAGTATTTTTGTCTGGTTCGAAGTGCAAAGTTTCTAGAAATACCCTTCGATCATAATTTTCTACATTTTTCTCAAAATGCGGCCGTGTCGAGGGCAGATATTGTGATCAGTTTCTTCCTATATGGAGTCGGATGCCCGAAAATTTACTTGCGGCACGCGCTGGGTCTTGGTCCACTAATCTAGACGTCAAGCAACGCTTACTCTCACAAACGTGCGCAAAATTTCAGTCTTGCATTCCACTTTGTAAACAATGTCTGCAATTATCTCTTCTGGTAGCCAATCGGTCTCAAGTGTGTTGTTGAGCTTGAAAACGATCTTGACATTACTTTGCTGTAATACACGTTTGGTCATTTCAGACACTGCCTGTACATTGGGTATTATGGCAATACCCGTGTTTGCAACTTTGCTTAGGTTGGTGAAAGTAAGCGTTGTATCACCGGTTAATGTAATATCCACAAATGTGATAACCGTAAGTTTAATAAAATTTAATCGTTAATGTGTAGTAACTCGACCCATCATAAATAAAATAAAATCAGCCATAAATGTAGCAATTTGTCCAATTTGGATTTGCTCCTCAAGTGATGCTTTGTATTGAGTGCCCAACTCTAATAAACGCGTCCTATTAGTGATGGTCCCGATAACTCGAAACCTCATTAACTAGAAGTCTTTGTTATATCTAACCAAAACTGCTTTCCCCTGAATTCGTTTCCTGTATTTACCTATTTTACCCTCAAAAACTTGATCCTTCGATATATAATTCAAAGTATGACTCGATATTATAACTTCATAACTCGAAATTATTTTGATTTGTCTTAGGTGGCTTTTCTTTTGGAATTTCAACCTTGATAATTCGAATATTATTTCTATAATTTGATGAACCGTACATTCTGCGCCGGAAGCTTAAGATTCAATGTTAATTAATCTCCTAGCAAAATTCTGTTTTTTACAGTTTTCCACTTTCGTAGCCGCGGTTCACTGCCTTTCCAGTCACTACTACAGTGGACAGTCATTACTACTGTGGACGTGTTTTGTTTGTCGGCCTGTTAAAAATACAAAATGATCTTTTCAAAAGGTCCGTTAACGCCCGACCGCCATGTTCTGTTTTGTTCATGTTCTGCCTTTACAAGCTTTTGAATGGTACATAAACCCCCTTGTGATTACCGTATATGCCTGACGGGCGCTCAGTGGGCATGATTTCTGATTTGAAAAAGTATATAAGTATATATGGTAAAAATTTCGCAACATAGATGTCAAAAAATTTGGATGTACATATACCTTAAACTGAATTGGCAACTGCTTGCCGCAGCCTTCTTCAGAGTAATGCAAAGAACAAAGGAGATTGAATATTACGCCTTTTGCTAGTCATTAACGCAAAATAGTCATTCATTTGTGCCGAGCGTTGGTTCAATAAAATCACTGTACATTTATTAACGCTATGCTAAACTTCATTAGCGGGGAGAAAACTTTCAATAGCACGAATGAAATATGCATGAACATTCAATAGCATCAATGTGCAATCTATAGCACTTTTGGACATTCATGTGCACGGGATGTAACGTCAATAGCACGAACTAGCAAACGTTAGCGTTAGTGGACAATCTATCGTTGAAAATGGACATTCAATAACACAATTTCCATAATCCCTAACATTCACTCCAGCATTTAACACAAACAATAGAGTGAATGGAATAGCCGATTATTCAAATCAGACAAACAATAGCTTGTTTCGAAGAAACATTAAGAGACAAAGAGAAATCATTACAACTTGGATGAAAATGCGTTTTTGTTACACTCTACATTAAGGAGTTTGAGGCCCCTACAACATTTTGCTATGCAAAAACGTGTTTAACAAGTTCAAAACGGTATATAAGCATGATTTCACATCCCTTGGCTTACAGCCGATAGCGAAGCCATGCCTCCACGAACACGTATACCGTTAGAACAACAACAACGACTGATTAGAGCTTTCGGGGATGATTAAGAGGACTACCTCGCCGGCAGTGGCGGACACTTTTAGAAGTTAATAGAGCGACTGCAAGGGGTATCGTCGCAAGATGATGTGCAAGAGGGACGAGGAGCAGAAAGACCGCGTGGTGGCCGAAACAACGTTCGTGTTGATGTCGATATCCTCAACGAAAATTGCCTTTTAACTCTCACATTAATCAACCAGGAGTTGAGAGAAAGGCTGCCAAATAAGCCTGAGATTCACGACAGAACAGTTTCAAGAACCTTGCAAGGTATGCTCTCTCGAGTCAAACTAGCGAGACCTCTACCAGCTGAGAGTAATCGAGCAGATGTTTTACAAAAACAATTCGACTACGTGCATTGGTTCATGAGGCATGCCGTTGTAAACCGCTGTGTTTTCATAGATAAATGCGGCTACAATCTCTGGACAGCCAGAACCCAAGGAAGAGCTAGAACAGGAGAGAGGGCCCACAGACAAGTATGCGGGCAAAGAGGGCGCAATGTAACCGTGACACTAGCCATTTCTCCTACCTATGGCCTCGTGTTCCATTCAGCAATTATCGGTAGCATGAATGCACAAAGGTTTGGTGATTTCTTGGCCAAGACAAGGCTGAATCTTGACCCCGATGAACACATCATATTCATATATGATGGTGCACCTGCCCACATTAACCCCGCTGATCCCGAGCAACACACAGAACGCAAGAAACTGCCACCTTACAGTCCGTTTCTGAACATTGTAGAGCAAGGTGTAAGTGCGCTAAAGGCAGCAATTAAGGCAGATATCAGCCGCCCAGAAGTGCAACGTCAAATGAACAATCGCGAAGAAGCAAGGCGGTAAGGGATTGCACTAGGTTATCATCGAACTCGGCTGCTACTTCAAGCCTTACAGCGGAGTATTGGCACAATTACCCCGGCTAAATGTGGGCAGTGGTGTCGCTTTATGCAAACATACCTGCCACGTTGTCTTAACAGAGATCAAATAGAAGGATAACGGACTCGTTGGACTAAAATTGATCTTCAGAGGTCTGTAGAAAACGCATTTTCATCCAAGTTGTAATGATTGCTCTTTGTCTCTTAATATTTTTTCGAAACAAGGTATTGTTTGTCTGGTTTCAATAAACGGTTATTCCATTCACTTTATTGTTTGTGTTGAATGCTTTAATGATTGTTAGGGATTATGGAAATTGTGTTATTGAATGTCCATTGTCAACGATAGATTATCCATTAACGCTAACTTTTGTCAGTTCGTGCTATTGACGTTACATTCCGTGCGCATGAATGTCCAAAAGTGCTATAGATTGCACATTGATGCTATTGAATGTTCATGCCTATTTCATTCACGCTATTGAAAGTTTTCTCCCCGCTAATGAAGTTTAGCATAGCGTTAATGAATGTACAGTGATTTTATTGAACCAACGCTCGGCACAAATGAATGACTATTTTGCGTTAATGACTGGCAAAAGGTGTATTAGCCTGTAGATAGAATCCTTTAAGAGTTGAGAAATGGTTTGTATACATCGGCAATTGTTTGTGTGAATTCACTGCGTTCTTATCTGCATTGGAATGCCACGCTTCTAAGAATAATCATTTTTTTAGATTGTTCACTATACGCTCTAAGATCTCGGCATAGTCGGTGCGAATATCGTGCCCCGTCGATTCAGCATGATCCTTGATTGCGGACTTTGTTGTTGCATGTACTTGGTTGGTGCTCCGCACCACGCAAATTTCATGACCTCTTAGATTTTCCGATTAACATCCGTGAAATGGCAAGAAAGATTTGCACTGAGAGAACTGATCACAATATCCACCTTTGACACGGCCGCATTTTTGAGAAATATGTAAACACTTTCCACCTAAGGCTATTTCTGAAAATTTTACGCTCCAAACTTGTCTCATTGTTCAATACCCTGGCGAAAAAGCATTGAGCAGGCAAACGGGCAAATCGAATTTTAATTAGTTGACTCCTGAAGAAGAACTAGTGATAACATTTCGAAAATTTGGGAACTTTTTAAAAGACTTTATTCCTTTTTAAAGTCTTATGAATTAGTTCAAACGGCGTTTTATTTTTAATCATGGTCACACAAACAATATCATCTCTTGCTGCAGCGATTGTCTGGTTTTGTATTTATATCTAACAACTAATCTTTTTTCGCAAGCAGGACAAAAAAGACACTCCGCTTCCCGTTGACTTATTTGGCCTTTCACTTGACGTTGGTCCGCAGTGGAAATTGCTGGGCAGACTTCTTGGCCTTGAAGAATGGCAGCTAAGCTTACCTGATATTGTGGATGAGAATGATGACCAACTGAAATGTTTTGCGATGTTGATGAAGTGGGTTCAGCGCAATAGTTCAGCTACGTATGATACCCTTGGCAAGGCGCTCATTGACAGAGAGATAAAAAGAGATGATCTGTTCATAAAACATTGCAAAGGTGTTTACATATTGTTTTAAAACCACAGTTAGCTATACAAACAGTAAAGTAAAAGGCTTGTTCACTGTTTCTGAGAACTCACCTAAATTCAAAAACCTTCGTCAGTGAAAAAATGACAAGGTTGCATAATAGGCTAGATAACCCCATTCAATTCCATTAGTCGCCATACATTAGGCGTCTTTTTACAGAAATCCGTTTCCCAGTCTTAATTTACAGTTTGTTATTTTACTAATTCACCTTCAAAATAATTTTCATTATTAAATTTTCTGTCACGGCCGTACAAAAAGGACAGACCCACATGTTTCCCAGACTCAATACCCACTTCACATTAAAAAATTCAAACCCAACCCCACTCCCCCCACCCATACACAACTTGGTACATCTCAACAAAACCCATACCCACATATTAGAAGTCTTCTGTCACAACTACACATAAGAGACGAACTCACAGGTTTCCCATTCCCAATACCTACTCTACGTTTAACAACCATACCCAATTATCCTCCCTTCCGCCCACTCGTACGAAATTGGTTAAATTTCAACAAAGCCCATACATTACCAGTTTTTAGGTCACGAAACTTAAATTAACCCCCACTCTCCAGGTTTCAACGACATCCATAAACTCTCTGTCACAGACATACATAAGGTCTCCCAGCCTCAATACCCACTTCACATTTAGCTTTCAAATCAACCTTACTCCCTCCCCAGATTTAAACAAAACCCAGACATTATAAAACATTTTCTGCCACAGGCACACATGAAGGACACACCCACAGGTCTCCCAGAATCACTACTCTCTTCACATTCAGCTTTAACCAACCCCACCCCCCTCACTCCCCAGATTTCAACAAAACCCATACGTCATAAAAAATCTCTCTCACAGCCTTACATGAAGGACGTACCCACAGGCCTCCCAGTCTTAAGATTCACCTCACATTAAGGTTTCTAACCAAAGTTACTCCCCCAAACCCCAGATTTAAACAAAACTCATATAATATAAAAGATTTTCTGTCACAGCCACACATAAAGGACGCACCCACAGGTTCCCCAGCCTCAATACCATTTCACATTCAGCTTTAACCAACCCCACTCCCCTCACTCCCTAGATTTCAACAAAACCCATACATTATGAAGAACTTTCTGTCACAGCCATACAAAAAGTACGCAACTCTAAGATTTCAAACCAAGCTTACTCCCCACACCCCCAGATCTCATTAGAACTCACACACTATAACAGACTTTCTGTCACAAAAATACATAAAAGAGGTTTCCCAGCCTCCATACCCACTTCATATTAAGGTTTAGACTTAACCCCACTCCCCCACCCCGCAGATGTCAACAAAACCCATACGTTATAACAAATCCTTTGTCACAGCCACACAATAACAAATCTTCTGTCACAGCCACACATAAAGGACGGACACACAGGTTTCCCAGCCCCAATACCCACTTTTCATTAAGCGTCTTACATCCAACCCCATTCCATACGCAACTTGGCACATTTTAATAAAACCCATTCCCATATGATAGAAGTTTACTGTCATAACCACACATAAGAGACGTACTTACAGGTTTCCCAATCTCAATATCTACTTTACATTTAACAACAAATCTACCCAATTCTTTTTTTCCGCCCACTCTCAGAACATTCGGCAGGTTTCAGCAAACCCCATACATAGTTTTCAGGCCACAAGCAAGCATCACAGATGGTCCTACAGGGTTCCCGGTCCGAATACCCACTTAATATTTACCAATTTGTACAATCTCTTCTGCTCTCACTACTTAGTGTGATACTAACTATCAAAAGAACAGTACTTCCTTTATTCAATTTGTTCAGACTGTGTAATGATTGGAACTGATAACTTAATAGCAATTTTTTTATCTTTTTCCAAAATAGGAACTCAAATACCGGATTCTAACCATAAGATAATAGACAGAATTAATGGGATTTTGCTACCCCAAAAATACTGCAATTCCGCAACTAATGAAGTTAGCTGTGGTGAAAATAAGTGTGCACTTAAATGCTTTATCAATTTGTTTACTTAAAATATGCTAATTATCCAACGTCTTCGCTCTTGAAAGTTTAATTAAAATGGTAGGTAATTTCAGGAACGTTCAGAGAATCTTTTTTTCTTAATTCTTTATTCTAGGTAGTATAACTCTGTATATTTGAATAGTCGAAACCTTAACTTTGTATAAACTTGCTGATGAGGCAGTACTCGCGAATGTTTACATTTCCATTCTTATTTATTAACTATTTTTGTGTGCTGAATACTAAGATCTTTATATCAAAACAGTCCAAACACTAAATTCTTTCACGGTAAAAGCTTTAGTTTGTGAGAAACTAACTGCCAATAATAGAGAGAAAGTTGTTTTTGACAGCCAAGGTCCGATAGATAAACAAAATATGTGAGTCGTCTCAAAAGTTGAGCTTTGATGTGTATGTAGCATAGTAATATTATAACTAATCGAATCGACTCTTTTAGCAATGAACTTTGCTCTTTTCAATGAACTAATATGGATGCAACTTTGTGACTTTTTGCTATTAAAGGATTCGAATAGAGATTAGGAGTTTTTGAGGTATCTAAAACATCACAATTTATATTATAAACTTATAGCTTACTTATATTTAAAGTGTATACCAAAAAGAGCACATTTGAAAATGAAAGCTTCTTTTTCTAATAAGAAATAATATCTGAGCCCCTTACGGGAATCAATACCATGACCCTCTGATTACCTGTCAGTTAAGCGACCCGCTCCCCACGTGAGTTCCAGTAGCTCAGTGGGTAGAGCGTCTTACCGGTAATCAGCGGGTCATGGGCTCGATTCCGATTAGGGACTTAAAGGTTTTTTCCTCTTGAGATGTCAAAATATTTCTTTCGTAATGATTGAAAGCAGCTAAATTACACATCAGATTTGAAAATGGCTTATTTCACATATACTTATATGCCTAAGAACATAAACTCCATTACTATTATTATCACTTTGGAGGGCATTGCGAAAATAAAACTGAAAAAAAATGATGAAGAAACAGTCCGAACAATTACGCGAGCGTTTACAAGTTAAATAGATTTTATTTTCCTTCAATAAAAATACGCCATCAAGCGAAGCTGGCTAAGAATTACAAATTTTGCCATTTAAATTTTTAAAAGTTTTAAAAGACATGAACGTAAGGTTCGATAAAGCTCGTTTGTAAGTGTTGAAATTAATCGTACAACTGCTAAACTGACAGTTTGGCATAACTGGTTGAACTGGGTGTGTTTGGCTCGGCAAAGAACTTACATGCATATCGCCACCAGTCATGGAGCTACCACAGGCGTTGTTTAAAGCAGAAGCTTCTTTTGAAAGAAAAAGACCAAAATTGTTTTCACCTCGGCATATTGAAAATCTTTGCAGAATGCCGTTCAGTTCGGCAGAGCTCACGGTGTGAAGATTCCAGTTTATTTTTCGCTTCTCCAGCCACTGAGTAAACTTCCTCAAACCCGAAGAGGTCTGCTTTTTTGTGTGTTTTCTTGCACGGAATTAGCTTCTAACTTTTGTAGATCTTCTTCCTCTAGCTGACAAGATTGAAAATTTAGAAACTCTCGGTTATTTTAGATATGCTTTCAGCCACGATTTCGGCTTTGAAAATGGCGTCTTAATTTCTTCAGTCGACGCTGTAAGAAAACGGCGTGAACATTGTATTGGCTTCTCAGTCGATTTTGATTGGCTGCTTACATCGTACGACTGTGTGGTTCTTACTTCTCATTGTGTTGTTTCAGCGGGCTAAAATGTATTTTCAAATTCTCCATTTTATAAAATGTATTTCCAAATTCTCCATTTTAGCCCGTAAAATGCGTAACAATGCTCGACAAAGTGATCATAATAATCCTTTCTACTTGAATTCCCTCAACTACTTGTCCTCTCTTAGCCTACCAACAACAACGACAACTTTATTTTACGGTCTATTTTGCATGTTTGCATTGAATTATGTTTTAAATCTGTTCTGAGGTACCAACTTCCAAAAATAACTTTAAAGCTAAAAATACTTGGAAGCTGGTTACATAGGTTACGTAGGATATCATAGGCTTGATTTTCAAGTGAATTTTCCTTTTATAGGGTCTGCTTTTTCAAAATTCTTTTGGTCGTAACCCATGATTTTACTGTTTCGTGTGAATAATAATATTCTTCTCTGGAATAGCTTATGTAGTAGCCAAAAAAAATTCCAAAATTATTTGTTAAACATAAATTTTAGCGAAGCTTAGAGAAAAGTTAATGGACCCGTTTGTTTTGTAGGGGAGAAGGCCCTGTCCAAATGGTTTGATGTTGGTCCCACCGGCGGAAGACTGTCATATTTTGGATGCACCATAGACATCCCAAAAGGTGCCTTGGAGTCTGAGGAGAGAATACGTTTGAGTTTTCTGAAGACAGGTCCTCCAGATGTCATTTGTGTCACACCAATCCTTCACATTGAAAGTGACCCGAAATCATTTTGCTTAAAAAATCCAGTGAATGTTTCACTTCCTGTTTTTGCCTCTCCAATGGATAAATCCACGACACCTGGTCTTACACTGATGTGCTTTCAAGAAGGACTTTGGAAAGAGGATGGACAGAGGAAACCTTGGTCTTCAAGAACAAGTTTTGAATTAACTCATTTTAGCAGTTGGGTTTGGGTTGTAAAAGATTTCAAGATACGCTACCAAAAATTCGTTATGTGTGGCTTATTTGAAAAGGAAGAGCCTAACAACTTATTAGATCTGCGAGTATGTATGTGGAGTAATACAGAGTCAGAGGAAAAGGTAATCAATTTGTAACATCATACCTACAGTGTACTTGAATGTGTGGTCTAAAACTAAATTTACCGGTTAGGTTTAATGAATCGTATGTAATCGAAGAAGTGATGGTTCTGAGAAGAGAGAGACAGAGGGAGGGAGAGAGAGTCGCCAAAAGGGTATCAACACTTTAAAAACATAATTGGCCTAAACCCATCATAAAACATATACGTAAATTTTGTTTATTCTCGCTGTAAATTATCAGCTAACAATTCGATCCTAAGTTCTAAATCAACGTGCCACATAAAAAAGTGTATTTTTGTATCCTTTGGCTATTGATTGTATTCTTCTTTATCTTGACTATGATTTTGTATCAATTATATATATAATATCAGTTGATATTATAATAATCGTTGTTGTTCACGGTAGTTGTTAATTACTGTGTCACCATAATAATAATAATTGCGTTCGACGAAGGAGAACGCATACTAATCATGTCGTTGCTCGCGTGCTCAAGCTTGTTGAATTCATTTCACTAATCTGCGCCTACTAATTGCAACAAGTATATTCCAAGGCTATCAGAATGCTGCGGATATTTTGGTTTTTTGAAATGTGCATTAATACAACGAAGTGTAAAACGTTTCTTGTCTGGTGCTTGATTTGCGTCCGCACGACTGATCGAACTGAACGTGCACGACACAGAACTAAAATGTGATAGCTGATACCGTTTTTCACAGCACGCCGCCATGATGGAAACCAAGCATTGGTTAAAATGCCTTTCTGACATCTTTTTACATGGATTTATTTCCCGGGGGGGGGGGTACTTCGGGGTAAAAAGGATAGGGATACTAGTAGGGAAATGTGAAAAAATACGGCCTAAAAATAACAAAGCGTA